>JAJIBD010011802.1:0-40471 GCA_021461705.1 Cryptotis parvus
CCCAAAACAGAACAAAATGAAGAAATTTGATTGATTTCTGGACCCAGGAAGCCAGGGAGATGACCAGAGTTCAGGCTTCACACCGTGGGTGCCTCCAGCTCTGTCTCTGGGCCCCAAAAACCAGGCTCAGTATTTCCTGGAGGGACCGCCCAGATCTCTGAGCTTCAGATTCCTCCCAAAATAGACTTGCATCCAGAGGCACCCCAGCACCCGCCACGGGGTGGCATCCAGCAGTGACATTCCCCAGGAGTGCTGGGAGCCCCTGGCCCAGCCGCATACAGGAGAGGCGGGACCAGAGAGGGGCTGCAGCTGACCCAGGACACACAGCGTCACCCAGGGCCAGCCGTCCCAGTCCCCACCTCCAGGGCGGGGCCCACTCTCGGAGAGCCACTGACGCAGTCTGGGCAGTCACCAGCCTGGGGAAGGAGGCAAAGGGCCAGGATGGGGTTTCCTGTCCCGTGTCCCCGCCCAGTCCCTTAGTGCCAAGGCCTGGGGCTGGGAGCCTCGCCAGAGATGGGGGGCGGAGGGTGGGGCAGGAGGAGGGAGACCAGAGCTGCTTCCTGGCCCGCTCCCCCCTCGGCTTCCTCGGGCTCAGGGCTGGGTCCCCTGGGGCTCTGTCTGAGGCTGTCCTTCCTGCCTGCTGGGGTGCGGGCAAGTGGGGTGCTGGCTGGGCCCCTCCTCTTCCTGATGGAGCTGGGGATGGCCCCCAGACACCTGCCCCTCCCCACCCCAGCCATCCTCCCCAGGCACCTCAGTGGTGCCTACACAGCGAGCACTTGGCTGACCATACGGTGGCCTGGGGACAGACAGGAATATCTGGGCGCTGCAGAGTGACCCCACGGCCCAGGACCCGGGGGACAGAGTCTCTGTCAACCCTTTAAGCTGAGCCTTTCAGTAGAGGCCCCTCGGCAGGGTCTGGGGTCACCGTGCCCTTAGACCTGATGAGTCCCTGGGGCTGGGGGTCCCCGGTTAGTGACGATTCACCTCACTTAGCTGTGCGCCTCAACCGCGGAGGCAAACGGGCCCCCCACTCCCATGAACCCCAACCCTGAGAATCCATATTGAAAGCCCCCCCAACCCCATGAGCACACAGAGAGGGAAGCCCACCCCACCCCACATCACACAGCTTTCGACAGCTCCGAAGCTCAGACACTCAGACTTCCACCAGGGAGTGGGTGTCCAGCCCCTACACCCACCCCGGCCTGCCCCGATCACCCTCCGGACTTTTGCCCAGGTGCAAATCTCCCCTGGAAAGAAAAGAGTTTCTGCACGGGGAGCCTGGCCAGGACTGGGGGTCTGGGGGGCTCAGCTCAGAGCCTGGAGCAGCTTCGATCCCCAGCACAGAGCCAGGAGCCGCCCTGGACACCACCGGTATGAGGGCCCCAGAGCCAGAAAACAGAAACAGCCACAAACACCAAACACGGACATGGCTGGTGCCGGCCCCAGCTCCTGGCTGGACTTGCCCGTGGCGGAAATGACACAGACAGGACACGGGCTCGGGACACGTCACGGCTCTGGGCTGAGCCCCTTTGATGGATCAGGAAGCGGAGGCTGGTGGCGGCTCCCAATCACTGCTGCTGAGGGGTGGGCGGGGAGAGCCCTGGTGTCCGGCCCCACCTTGGGCACCCTGGTCCCCACTCCCTTCCCCCACCATGACGCCACCTGAAGCAAGGGGAAGGGAGCTGGGGGTGCTGGGGGGGGCACCCACAAACACTGAGGCCTCATGCGTTGCCCCACGTCCACTCTGGGGGACAGCGGCAGCCACAGGTGAGCAGAGATGGGCCCGGCCCCAATCTTTCACTCCAAGCCCCCATGAAAGGTCAGGCACTGCTCAACGAAGTGCCGGGGTCAGCTCACCCCAAACTTCCCCTTGGCCTGGGGGTGAAGGACAAAGGGTCTCTTGTTCCTTGGTCCCTGGAACTGGGCACCAAGGAAGCTTCAGCCCTGCAGGGCAGCGCCCACCTGGGGCCTCTGCAGCAGGTGTGCTCAGCCCTTCCTCGGAGCTCCCTGAGTTCCGTCCTCTGTTCTGAGGACAGGAATGCTTCTGAGGGTGCTCAGAAGTGAAGGGGTCCAGAGGGGAAGGAAGACCCCCAGCCGGGGCCAGGGGGCATCCCTAGATCCTGGGTCCAAAATTCACAGCAGATGGGGCCGGGCGATAGCCCAGCGGGTAGGGCGTTTACCTTGCACGCGGTCAGCCCATGCCGGCCCGGTTCAATCCCGGCATCCCCATATGGTCCCCGAGCACTGCCAGGAGTAATTCCTGAGTGCAGAGCCAGGAGTAACCCCTGAGCATCGCCGGTGTGACCCAAAAAGCAAAAAAAAAAAAAAAATCACAGCAGAGGCCAGAGACATAAGGCAACGTGGAGGGCACTAGCTTTGCACACAGCCGACCTGGGTTCAATCCCCAGCACCCCGAAGGGTCCCCGGAGCACCCGCAGGAGTGACCTCTGAGTTCAAAGCCAGGAGCAAACCCTGAGCACCGCTGAATGTGGCCCCAAAACCAACAACAACAAAAACGACAACAACAAAAACCAGACTTTTGTGTCCAAAGCAATAGACCAGTGGGGAGGGCGTTGCCTTGCATGCGGTCGACCTGGGTTCGAGCCCCTGCACCTTGCCTGGTTGGTGCCTGGGTCCTGCCTTGCACGTCTGTGAACTCCGTGACCCCCAGAGATGGCGCCACAGTGGCATGCCAAAGCAGGTGATGTTTGACCTGGTGACTTGCACACCTGGGGGGCCACGGTCCGGGGTGCACCCTAGCACCCTAGCGTCAGCTGCTGCGTGTCCTTGGCAGTGACGTCAGGACGGGCCGGCACTCAGGGCTCCGGACCGGGCAGCTGTTGTTATTAACACCCTGGGGACCCACCACTGGGGTGACCATCACCTGCCCTCAGGTTCGACAGTTTTTGTTTTCGGGCCACACCAGCTGTGCTCAGGGATCACTCCCGGCAGGCTCGGGAGACCCTATATGGTGCCAGGATTGGAGCCAGGCTAAGCCAGCGCCTTCCCTGGTACTGTTCCTCTGGTGCTGAACCTGGCAGAGCCTGGGTGTATGCCAGGCACAGCCCTAGCCCCTGAGCCAAAGACTTTTTTGCTTTTGAGCCACACCCAGTGATGCTCAGGGCTTACTCCTCGCTCTGCGCCTCCGGGATCAGTCCAGCGGGCACTAGGGAGGGCCCTATGGGGTCCCAGGGATCAAGCCAGGGCCAATCGCCCCCACTGTACTATCTCTCCAGACCCCCTTTTTCACTTGAGGCCACACCCAACAGTGCTGGAGGAGCCTCGGGGATGGAACGTGGGGTCCCGTGCAGAGACGGTGATCCAGCCCTCGGGGGCTGCTCCCGACCACAGTCCCTCGACCTGCCGGAGTCTGTGGACATGCACAGAGCAGGCTCCGCACTCAGGGACCCTCCCGGCCCACCCCTGGAAGTCCAGCTGCAGTGGGCGGCCCAGGCACCCCTCCAGCAACACCAAGTCTGGCTGCTGCCCAGGTGGGAAGGCACTTGTCCTTCGCCCCATGCTGATGGACAGTGCGGGGCACAGGCCGGGAGAGGGCAGGAGGGAGGGCAGAGGCCTCTCGGGGGGACCCTGCAGAACTCGCCCACCAACCCAGAGTCTTCCCACCCTGTACTGGCCAGGCACGCCCTGGGGAGACCTCCACCAAGCCCGACAGATTCCAGGGGAGCCACCAGGAAGGGCTGAGGACAGAGCGCTTCTGAAGGGGAGGCAGAGAGGCCGCCCGGGCAGTCTGGACACCCCAGCTCTCCCCAAGGGGCGGGAGAAGGAACACGGCCCTAGGAGCAGCCTTCCTGGCCCCAAGCATACACCAGAAACTATTGCCCCTGTCGTGACAGGCCTGGAATGCCCCCCCCCGGCTCTAGGCCTCCACCTCCAGGAAGCCCCTCCCGCTTGCTCCCAGCTCTCCCACCTTTTCCTCCTTGGACCTCACGCAGCACCCTCAACTCTGGGAAGTCTCAGGGCTGGAGAACCCATCCCAGGAAGCTTTCCCCTTCTCCAAATACTGAGATTGGGCCCAGCCAAGGAATCTGGGAGAAGAAAAGACCCTTAACACCAGTGGCAGTGAGGCAGGACCTCAGGGCCGGTCCCTCTGGGAATTTTTTTTTTTTTTTTTTTTTAGGTCACACCCGGCGATGCTCAGGGGGTTACTCCTGGCTCTGCACTCAGGAATTACTCCTGGCGGTGCTCGGGGGACCATATGGGATGCCGGGGATCGAACCCGGGCCGGCATGGGCCAACCGCGTGCAAGGCAAACGCCCTACCTGCTGGGCTATGGCTCTGGCCCGCCCCCTGGGAATTCTAACAGCGCCTGCACCGAGGGTCCGGGAGAGCAGAGCCCTGAGCACTGAGCCGGGCTGCTCCCATCACCCACCACGTTCTAGAAGCTTCTGCCTTTAGCATGGCGCCAAGGCGGAGCTGGGGTGCAGGTCCAGTCAGAGGAGCTGAGCGCACACCTCCTCGGGGCAGCCCGGGGCTCCCCACAGTGCTCACCCCAAGAACAGACAACCTCATCGTCATAGCCTGAACCACCTCACTGACCACTGACCACCCACAGTGGCCTGAGCAATTTCCACGTGCCAACAGGGCTGGGCACCTCCTTAATTCCAGTCCCACGACCACGGCGGCAGGGCCCGAGGTCACTGGCACTTTTAAAGGCAACGCAGCCGAGATGTGGGCGCGACTCGCGAGAACACGGCGCTGCTTGGGGAGTGGTGGGGGCAAGAGAGACTCGAGAGGCCCGAACCCCACTGGGCTCTCTCCTCACCACTCCCCTTTGACCCCTGACCTGCACCCCCCCACAGCACAGTTCTTTCTGGCCACACCCCAAGACCCCTGCCCACCCCAGCTCATGCTTCCAGCTCTGGGGCCCAGCACATACACATGCACACAGACACATAAACACACAACGCACACCAACAAACACACACATATACACACATACACACACCAACACAAGTACCATCACACACATACGCAACACGAACACAAACACATACCAACACACATATACACACATACATCAATGTACATGCACCCAACACACGTGCACACACACAAATGTGTACAAACACATTTGTACACATACTCAACACATATACAAGCACACCCCCAACACATTAGCACACACAGACACACCAATGCTCACACACAATATACACATGTACACACACATCCACGCACACCAAGTACAGATATACATAGTCCACAAACACCCCTTCCATGGACACACGTACCTCACCCAGAGGTGTGTTCCCACACGGGTCCCCGGCCCCAGACACCCGGGGTGGGGGGTCAAGGCCCCTCAGGGAGAGTCAGGCGCCCAGTCAGGCCCTGGCCGCAGCTGTTGGGATCAGAGCAGCCTCCCGCAGGGGCCCCCTGGGGCTCCCGCAGAGCCAGGGACAGCGGTAACCCACGTGACTCTTAGGCACAGTGAGAACCCCAGCCCCGAGCCTGGGCAGCACCTGGGAGTGGCCGGTCACCAGGTGGGGAGTGCGGGCCTGCGGCAGGGTGGGGCAGCCTGGCCAGCCCCTTCTCCTCCACCAGTTCCCCAGCCTGTCCCTCAGCTGTCACCTGAGGGAGGATCTCAGGCCACCCTGGGGAAACTGAGGCTGAACCTCACCTGCAGGGCCCCGGCTGTCCGGGAATCTCACCCCGGGGACCAGTGAGCAGGGAGGGGACCAGAAGCCAGGCTGGGCCCCAGGAAAATGACCCGCTTCTGGAAGCTTCTGGAAGCTTCTGGATGCTCGATGGCAGGTGGGCCACAGACTCCAGTAATCCCACCTGGGAACTGGGGATTCCCAGCATCCTTGGGGAAGGGTCTGGAAGAAGGGGCAAGCCACAGGGAAGGGAGAAGGTGGGGACCCCTGACTGTGCGGGCCTGGCACTGCCCCCGCGCCAGGACAACCTTCTCCTTTTGGGTGCCCAGCTCCCTTAATGTCCTGCTGGACAGGAGGGGTCCCAGCGGGTGGGGGCAGAGGGGGTGTGTTCACAGTAGATCCCAGCCTCCCGCACACAGCAGCGTGACCTGACGGCCCTCCCCACGCCCCCGCACCTCACAGCCAGCACAGGGCAGAGGCGGGGAGGGCCCCTCTACCCAGCCCACTGCCACCCCACCCCCATCCCGCCCAGCTGGGCCTGAGAGGGGAGGGGAGGAGGCGGAGCAAGAGCAGGAGCGGAGCTGGGACCCCACGGTGGCCTCCGTCCATCCCTGCCCCCAGGGTCTGGGGCAGCATCCCGGCCCAGGAGTGGCGGGCAGGGGAGCCGCGGGCAGGCCCCTCCCTCCTCGGGGCGGCAGCAAAGGCTGGAAGGGACCCACCAGGATGGCGAGAGGCCGGGCAGGCGGGCAGCAGGCGCATCGCGGGCGGCCGGGCCGGGCCGGGCACAGCGACTGGGCGCGTGTCCCTCGGCCCCCGTGTCCATCCAGGGCAGCTCCTCTCCGGGCGCTCTGAGGGCCGGCGGGCGCTGTCAAAAAGCTTTTATGTGTGTGTGTGTGAATCACATGATTGCCGTTCACCTGTATTCTGAACAAAGAACGCTCACTGTTTCAAGGCCCCGACAAGAGGCTGGGCACAGGGAGAGAGAGGGGGTTGGCAGCGCCGGGGGTGGCGTCGAGGAAAACTGGGGGAGATTGTCCGAGGCCGGCGAGCGCGAAAGAGAAAACCCTTATCAAACTCCTAATTCACTGGGCTCCGAGGCCCCGGACAGTGGCCGATTGTTGGGCCGCGGTGAGTGCGAGCATGTGTGTGTGCTCGAGGCCCGGTCCCCCGCCCCAACATGCCTCTGCCTCGCGTGACTGCCCCATTGTGCCCCGTCCCGGCCTGAGGCAGAGCCCCTGGGCAGCCTCGCTCTGGGCCGCAGCCTGTCCTGGTCAGCGCCACAAGGTCCCTCCCTGCCCACTGCCGCCTCCTGTGCCCTCCCTGTCCCAGGAGGAGGCGAGACAGGAGTGAGGGGAGGCCTCAGGCAGGGCCATAATGGGGGCGAAGCCCCCACTGCAACTGGCAACAACAGAAGAGAGGAGGGGAGCCCTGGTCCACCTTCACCACACACCGTCGGTTCCTTGTCCGCTTTCGGACCTGGGTGAGGACGGCTCCCCACCCCACGGAGGCCCCTGGGGAGCACCGGCCTTAGCCCTGTACCTGGGGACAGTCCCTCCAGGGGCCCCGGGATCATGTCTGCACCCCAAGCCTCCACACCGGGTCCTCCTGCTCGAGTGAGACAGGCTGTGTGTGTGTGTGGGGAGGGAGCGGCCGCAGACCACTCCCCAGGACATGTCAAAGGAAGCCACGCCGGCCTGGCACCCCACTGGACCCGCTCTCACTTCTAGTGGGGGCCTGGGAGGGACCCGAGGACCCCCGTATTCCTCCAAGCAGTAGGTTCCGCCAGCCCACCTGCACTCCTAAGCTTTCCTGGCCTGATCTCTGCCCACCCCGCCGAGGTTCAAGGCCCCAAGAGGGGCCAGGGGTCAGCGGGGCAGGGAGCAGAGTTTTGGGGCGGGGGTGCTGGCTGAGGATCGGAGTGTCCGGGATGAAGTCTGGGGCCGAGGCTCCACCTTCTGCCCTTCCCTCCCTCCCCTCCCCTCGCCTCTCCCCCTCCCTCCCTGCCCAGCCTGCAGCCCGGCTCAGCCTTCAGTCAGTCTCAGGCTGGCAGGCCCGGGGGCTGGTGCTGGTGGTTCGGGCTCCCTCCTGAATAGGCCAAGGTTCTCGAGGCTCGGGGGTCCCCCAGCCCCTCCCTCCCAGCCCCCAGCGTCCACCCCCAGCCCCGAGCTGGACCATACGCCTTGGGACACCGTGTTCCACTTTCTGAGGACCAGCCCCCGTCTGGACGAGCGGTCGGAGGAGGTGAGTTCCTACCCAGCTGCTCCCCTTCCCGGGGTTTAGACCTGGGACCCCCGGCGTGTGCCGCCCTCCTGGCAAACGCGAGGTTCAAGCCCCTCCCTGCCTCCAAGCCGGGGCAGGCGGAAGGAAAGGTGTGTGTTGGGGAGGGGGTGGAGGCAGGGGGAAAGTGGGCAGTTAATGCCAGGGGCCGGGATTAGGATAGAAGAAAGGGTCTTTTTCCCCCTTCCTCTCCGTCAACGAATCTCGCTCCCATCCCTCTGCCAAGGGTGTTTCAAACGGCCCCACCCGCCCGGCTCGGCTCCGGGAGCCCGGTGCGCCCAGGTGGAGGCCAGGCGGGGGCGGGCGCTGGAAGGCCCTAGCGCGCGCGGCAGGAGCGCGGTGTTGGGAGGTGGAGGGTCCCCGGGGTGGCCGCGGCCTTAGGGGGAGCCGGGCAGGCGCGCGCCCCCTCGGGCTCCATCCCAGCGCGCGCTCCCTCCCGCAGGTGGGCGCGGGACTCTTGGCCCGGACGCCGGCGGCGGGCCCCGGGGAGGCGGCCGAGGGCACCATGGCCGAGGAGCAGGACCTGTCCGAGGTGGAGCTGAGCCCCGTGGGCTCCGAGGAGCCGCGCGGCCTGTCCCCGGGGGGCGCGTCCTCGCTGGGCCCCGACGGCGGCGGCGGCGGCGCGGGCCTGCGCGCCAGCCCGGGCCCCGGCGAGCTGGGCAAGGTCAAGAAGGAGCAGCAGGACGGCGAGGCGGACGATGACAAGTTCCCGGTGTGCATCCGCGAGGCCGTCAGCCAGGTGCTGAGCGGCTACGACTGGACGCTGGTGCCCATGCCCGTGCGCGTCAACGGCGCCAGCAAAGAGCAAACCGCACGTGAAGCGGCCCATGAACGCCTTCATGGTGTGGGCGCAGGCGGCGCGCAGGGAAGCTGGCGGACCAGTACCCGCACCTGCACAACGCCGAGCTCAGCAAGACGCTGGGCAAGCTCTGGAGGTGAGCGCTGGCCACGGGGGTCAGGCTGGACGGCGCGGGCGCGGCCACCTCCTGCGGGCCACCCCGGGGCCCGCCCTCCGCTCCTCGCACCCCGTTTCTGAACCCCCAAGGTCTCCCCACCCGCATGGGGCAGCGGGGCTGGACGGCGCCCCCTCGTGGCTGGAATTCTGTGGGCGTGGGGGGTGCGGGAGGACTCAGCGGGGCGCACACCCAAGGGTGCTCCTACCATCAGCACCCCAAGGGGTGAGCGGGAAACACTGGGAAGGACCTTGCACTCTGGAAGGAGAGGGGAGGGAAACTGAGGCAGCCCAGCTGGAAAAGGGGGTGTGGGAGTCCAAGGAGAACAAGGACTTGGGAGAGAAACTTGCAGAGCGCCAGTGGGAGGCTGAGCACAGCAACCGCCCCGGCCCTCCGGGCGCCATCTTCCTTCCCGGCCCCACCCAGCCTTGGGGACCTTCTTTCCCACTTACCCAGGGCACACTCCCGTCCCAGGGTCCTCAGAGACCCCAATGCCCTGAGGAAGCCGTGGGGACAGGGGGGACACGGGGACTTTTCCCTGTGGATGGGGCTCAGCCCCACTCCGCCGGTCCCCAGCAGTTCTGAGAGGGATGTGGGGGTTACTCATGGACGCCCCCAGAGCCCGGGGACAGGCGGGCCCAGACAGGGGCCTGACCCTGGTGGGTTGGATTCCTTGAGCCCCGGTGGGGAGGGGCGCGGTCACTCCTTCCTCTAAGGCATGGCAGGACGCTATAGGGTGACAGCAGAGATAAAAGGGGCCCCATGCTGCCCCAGGGGTGTAGGGGTTGGGGGCTCCCTGAACCCTACCCTGTGGGCGGCCGCAGGACTGGCTGAGGACCCAGAGCCCTCTTGGGCCCCGGCCCCACCCCTGCATCAGGCCAGGAACTTCAGGGCCTCAGTGGGGTGTGGTGTGCAGAGAGACAGACAGAAGTGGAGCCCCATCGGGCCCTGAGCAGCCTCCACATGCTCGGCCCGACGCCCACCACCCACTGCCTCCCCTTCACTGCCCCGCCCCAGCCCCTCCCCATCCCCCCTCATGGAACCTGGGGCCTGGGCTCCCCCACCCACCCCAGGGCAAGCTCCAGCCCCAGGACCCCTGTGTGGGGCTAGAGAAATGGCGCTGCTGGGTAAGGCGCTGACCCAGGGGCGGGGACAGGACCAGAGGGGTCAGAGGTGGCACCACAGAGTGGGGGGAACCTTGGGGTCCCCAAGACTCTTGACCATGAAGCTGCTAGGAAGGGGGAAGGTTTGGGGACACAGGAGCCCTCAGCCTGCGGGACGGACCATGATGGGTTCTGGAGCCAGCCCCTGGGTCCGCTGGACGGTCCACTCCTGGACGGTCCACCCACTGGAGGGAGACAAGAGCCAAGAGCCAGAGGGGGAGTCCCCAGAGAGGCCTCTGCGGACCCCCAGGTCTGCCTCTTTCTGTGGGAGGAGCAGTGAGGGTCTGCCTGGGGAGCCCCCACGAGTCTGCCCGGGCCTGCCCTGAGCCTCAGTGGTGCCCAGGAATGGGGATCCGCGTGTTGTGGGGGCTGAAAGTGAGGTCAGAGGCATGCGGGCCGTGGCTGTGAGGTCAGGGTCAGGGCGAGCCTGGACCTGCCCCGTGCTCCCTGCCCTGTCCCTGTGCTTGTCCACTCACACCTGGTAGCCGTCCGGGTGGAGGGCTGGGAGGCCCCTCGGGGTCCCCAGCAGCCCGGAGCCCCGAGGTCGCCTGCCCCCCCTCCGCAGGTCCTACCGGGGCCCAGACTGACAGCGGGGCTGGGGGCTGCCATCCCTCCCTCCCTCCCCCTGCCCGGGGTCCCCAGCCTGGGGACACTAAGCTGTGCAGGAATGCGGGAGAAGGGGCAGCAGTGCCTGGTGTGGCCGTCCCGCTCCCACAGCGGCCGGCCAGGGACCCTGGGGCAGTGTGGCCCCCAGCACCTCCCACGCCCCCACCTCGCTCCCAGCCTTAAGAATGGCCAGGGTTAGAGTCCAGGGGTGTGGGGGTAGGGCAGGGCCAGCCGGAGCTCAGGGACCGACTGCGTTTGCCTGCCACTGACCAGGGCGGAGGCCGGCTGTGTCCCTGCGTGAGGCCGTGAGGGTCTGGCAGCCGACACCCCCAGATCACCCCAACAGGAGGGGCCGTGCCAGGCGCACTCAGAGCCCCCTTCCCGTCACCCACCGCCTCCCCACCCCAGCCCCTCACCTCTCTAGGGCTCTCCGCTGCAGCCACGGGCCACGGGGGCAGGTCTCCCTCCAGAGGGGGCCACTGTCCGCCTGCTCAGCTCCTGGGGTGGGGGCGGTAGCTTCACAGCCGCCTTCAGGAAAGTCCAACGTGGGAAGTGCCTGTCACCTCTAGCAGCGGGTGGGGGGTTTCCTTCTGTTTTGTGGGCAGGTGGAATCTACCAAGGGGGCTCAGGGGCTTCGGGGTCACTCCTGGCAATTCTCTGCAAAGTGGGTGGGGGGCACAGCGGCCGCACCTGGGGATGTGCAGGCCTGGGGGGGGTCCGCGCGCTCTCCCAGCCCCATCCCCACCTCACATGCTCCGAGGCCGCCGCCCCATGTGGCCCGCAGTGGGCAGGCCGTGAGCGGCTCCTCGTGCCCCCAGGCTGCTGAACGAGAGCGACAAGCGCCCCTTCATCGAGGAGGCGGAGCGGCTGCGGATGCAACACAAGAAAGACCACCCGGACTACAAGTACCAGCCGCGGCGCCGCAAGAACGGGAAAGCGGCGCAGGGGCGAGGCCGAGTGCGCAGGGCGCCGACGCCGAGCAGGGGGCGCCGCCATCCAGGCACACTACAAGAGCGCCCACCTGGACCCCGGCACCCCGGGAGGGCTCCCGATGTCCGATGGGAACCCCGAGCACCCCTCAGGTGAGGGCCACGGGGAGCGGGGTGGCAGCAGGCGGGCGCAAGAACCCGAGGACGGAGAAACTGGGGGCGGGCGCTGCACAGAGCCCCCCAGGGCCCCCGGAGGTGAGCCCTGAGCACCGCCGGTGTGGCCCCAAAACCAAAGGAAAGAAAGTGGGGACCAGGCTGAGGAACGCGAGGAGCACCCGAGGGGACCAGCGTCGGGGTGGGGTCTGGCTGCCCCGGCCGTCACAGCACAGCGGAGGGGGTGGCCTGTCACTCCGTGGTGGGGACACGGGAGCTGGGGTGCACTGAGACGGAACTGCCCTGAGACCTCGAGTAAAGCCAGGGCCATGCCCGCACCCTGCCTTCTGCTGATGGGGCAGGGAGGGCCAGTGATGAGGGGCCCGAGGTCAGCGGGGTGCTCCCAGGCAGCCCCTTGGGATCCGCTGCGGCCGGGTGGAACCCAGCGTCGGGGCCCTCGGCAGAGGCAAGGCTCAGCTTCCCCACCAAGGAAGGAGGCGATGGTGTCAAGGGGCGTCCCTGACCCCACCCCCACTTTCTGCCTCCCGCCCCAGGCCAGAGCCACGGCCCCCCCACCCCTCCGACCACCCGAAGACAGAGCTGCAGCCGGGCCGGGGCGCCAAGCGGGACGGGCGGCCGCTGGGGAGGCGGGAAGCCCCACATCGACCGGCAACGTGGACATCGGCGAGATCAGCCACGAGGTCATGTCCAACATGGAGACCTTCGACGTGGCCGAAGTTGGACCAGTACCTGCCACCTAACGGGCACCCGGGCCACGTGGGCAGCTACTCGACCAGCTACGGGCTGGGCAGTGCCCTGGCGGTGGCCAGTGGACACTCTGCCTGGGTCTCCAAGCCGCGGGTGTGGCCCTGCCCGCAGTCTCACCGCGGGCGTGGATACCAAGGCTCAGGTGAAGACAGAGGCGGCGGGGCCGCAGGGCCCCACTGCAGCAGCCGTCCAGCTCGCAGATCGCCTACACCTCCCTCAGCCTGCCGCACTACGGCTCCGCCTTCCCGTCCATCTCCCGCCCGCAGTTCGACTACTCCGACCACCAGCCCTCGGGACCCTACTACGGCCACTCGGGCCAGGCTCCCGGCCTCTACTCCGCCTTCTCCTACATGGGGCCCTCGCAGCGGCCGCTCGCTACACGGCCATCTCCGACCCCAGCCCCTCGGGCGCGCAGTCCCACAGCCCCACGCACTGGGAGCAGCCGGTTTACACGACGCTGTCCCGGCCCTGAGGGGGTCCCCACCCCTCGCTCTGGCCGCCACCACCCCTGCCCCTCCGGGTAGCTACCCCTCCCCAGCCCCGTCCCTCACCCATCTCTGGTGGCAGCTGACAGAAGACAGAGGTCGGCCGGGCTGGGCCGGGCCAGGGGGGGTGTTGCCTGCCCGTGCCTCTGGCGAGCCTGGCCCCCTGCTCAGAGGAGGGTGAGGGGCCCGGCACCCCAGGAAGGACCCCTTAGCCCGGGCACCCAGGAAGGACCAGGGCAGAGCGGCAGAGAACGAGGGGGCTCACACGCCCACTGGCGGGGACCCTGCCTTTTGAGGGGGTGGGTCAGAGGGACCCTCCTGAAGGCAGGCGGGGCGGGACCCATTCCGAGCCAAGTGCCTCGTTCTAGGCAGGGCGACCCCCGTCCCCACCTGTCCCCTAACATCAAGTATGGGCAGGTGCTGGGGGGCTGAGACAGTTCAGAGCCTTCCCCCAGCCCGACTGCCCGCTGCCACCCCTGCTGTCCGTCCCATTCCTGCTGGGGTGGCCACTACGCTTGGGCACACACTGACCCGGCCCTGGCCCGCGAGCCTTTGCCCTGCCTGCCCGAATAAAGTCTGTAGCCTCGTGCCACCCCCATGCCCGCACCCCCATGTAACGCACCCACCCGCTCCGTCTTATTTATCTGTAGCTCCGGCCCGCCTGGGGTCCCCCTGTTAACTGCAGTAAGCAACCCCGTAATAAAGCAAGAGGCGCAGCCTCCCGGCCCGTCTCCTGTCTCTGCTCTCTCAGGGCCCAGGTGCCACCGGAAGTGAGCGAGGACCCGCCGAGGCCGGGGCGAGCACACACACACACACACACACACACACGCTGGGACAAGCAGGTCAGCGAGAGGCCCAGCAACCCTTCAGCTTGCCAAGGGCCCGAGGGATGGACGTCAGGAAAAAGGGGCGCAGCCTGGCGCCTTCCGGACACCCCACATACACAGACACACACACAGTACACGATGCACACGCCCACATGCCATGCACACACACACGCCACACAGGCGTGCTCTCCACGCATGCACACACACCAGGTACAGAAACACCAGGTGCATAACCTGCCCGCACACACAGCACCCCACACCCCATCACCGCGGGGGCAGTGCTGTGCACAGGCCCTCACACACACAGCACCCCTAAAGCATAGCACGGAGGGGACCCTCCATGCTGGGGGGCAGGAGCCAGGGCCTCACCAGCACCCGGGCACCTCAAAGTTCTGGTAGCACGGGCTGTGTGTGTGGGGGGCGGGGACACTTTGGGACTCGGGGAGTATGAGACCCCATTTCCCAGATACCAGGCGCCGAGGTTGATGCCTCAAGCAGCCCCCGGCACCCTAAGCTCTCCCCTGGCCGCTTCCTCTTCGCTCAGGCCATGCTCAGCTCACAGCCAATTCGCCCACCTGAGTCAGGGCTGGGGCATGCACAGGCCCCGTGCCCCTCAGGGGGCGCTCTGCCCCGGGGTGTGTGGCTGACGCGGGACCCGGTCTGACCTGCTGTGTCTCACCAGCTCCCGGCCCGAGACGGTTTTGTTGAATGAGTGTGTGAGCGCTGAGTTTCCCCCAACAAACATCCTCATTCAAGTCAGAAAAAATGCCAAGGGTGGGCCGGAGGCGACAGCACAGCGGGGAGAGCGTTTGCCTGCAAGCAGCCAAGCCGGGTTCCATCCTCGGCATCCCATAGGGTGCCCCGAGCACTGCTAGGAGTAATTCCTGAGCATTGCCGGTGTGACCCAAAAAGGAAAAAATACGTTCCCCCTCCTCAGCAAGGACGAAGTGGTCACCGTGGGGACCAGAAAGCCAGTGGCCGGCCCTGGGCCCTTCTGCTTAAAGGGGCTTCTCAGCCGGCTCCGGACGGCGCGGACTGTGCTCAGTGCTGCGGGCGTCTCCGGTCACTCCCAGGCACGGGTGCTGACCACCTGCCCTCCCCTGGGCAAAGCAGGGCGCCAGTGTCCATCCCGCTCCTGCCCATGGGGGCTTATGAACAGAGGGGGCAGAGGCTTCGCAAGGGTGAAAATACCCAACAGGGACGCCCTCGCCAGGACATGGGAATCTGGGGAGAGAGGAAGCAGGACAGTGACCCCGAGAGGCAGGCGGCCTCACACCCCCTGGCCCTCAGTGGGGCAGGCGCTACGTGTGGAGGCCCCAGGGCCAAGGAGAGCCCAGGTGGGGGTGCAGTGGCCGAAGCCTGAGAGCAGGTGGGGGGGCCGTCCCCACCCCCCAAGGGCTAAGCACCGTCCCCCCACCCCCAGGGGCAAGGTACCCCTCCCCACCCCAGGGGGCTAAGCACCCCCCACCCCTCAGGGGCTAAGCACCCCCTCCCCACCCCCAGGGGCTAAGCACCCCCTCCCCACCCCATCTTCGTCTAATCACATCTGATATGGAGCTGCCCAACTGGGACAAAGAGGCCATTCAGAGAAGCGGGGGCGCGAGAGTGACCCCGTGGGCCGGGGCGGCGGCCTGGGCACGGCACAAAGGCGGCATTTCAGAGCTGAAATTTCAGCACCCAACTTGATTAAAGGATTCCACAGGCTCGGAGGAGGGTGCGGGGTACCCTGCGCCCGAGGTAACTCCCTGGACAGCAGCGCCCCGTCCATCCGGCACCCCTGGCTCTTGCTGTCCAGCAGCCCAGGCCCGTTTCAGGATCGTGTGGGCAGCAGAAGGCAGGGGCGGGCAGCTGGGGGAAGGCCGCTCCTCGCCCAAGGCACCCACAAGGCACCACGTACCTCCAGCTCCTCGGCCACCCGCTCCCAGGGAGAGGCTTTCTGGAAGGTTCGGAGCGGGCTGGAGGACCCAGCAGAGCCTGGGGCCGGAAAGGGCTACAGCGCCTGCTTCAGGGTCACTGTCCAGTGTGTGGGGCCAGTGGGGCGGGGCTGCCGGGCCAGGTGCCCTCCAGTGTGGCCGGGCTGGGGCGGGGCCCACTGTGCCCCCCGCTTCCTGCCGGGCCCGTCCCCCTGTAAGGGGACCCCAGCCTCGATAAGCGGCTCGCGGTAGCCCCGGAACAAAGGGCTTGGCGGACCTGCTCTCCGATACCCCTGAGAAGGCAGAAGCCCCCGCACGTCCCCCCTGCAGAGGAAATTGGGGGGTTTCCGTAGCAACGGGCTCCCGGGCACAAAGGCCGTCTGTGTGCAGGAGGCAGCTGAGGTGTCTCCTGTGGCCGACGCTGTGCCTAAGGAGCGGGTGCAGGGTGGGGGGCGAGAGCTCTGAACCGGGATGAACGAGGAGCAGCGTGGACAGAGGAAATAGTTTATTCTGGACACGAAGGGGGGTCGGGCGGTGGTGACAGGTTCGTGTCTGTCCACGGGGTCAGTCGGTGATGATGAGCTCGTCCACGCCCCAGTCCTCGTAGCTCCCGTCGGGCAGGTAGCGGCGGATAATGATGGGAATCTTGCGGGCCCTGTGCGGGAGGGGGCACGAGCCGTGAGGCTGCACCACTGCAGTCCTGGAGTCTCGGAGCAGGCAGGAGGCGGAGGGCTGCGGGAGCCCGGAGGCAGGCGGCTGGCGCAGGTCCCTGTGTGCCCGCCACTTCCGGGGCCGCCCCACCCCAACGCTCAGCTCCAGACCAAAGCGGGCAGTGGGGGTGCAGAGGGCGGGCACTCACTTGAGCTCCTTCATGGCGATGAGCAGGGGGTCCGTCTCGCCTTCCAGCTCCACCATGACGGGGCGCACATCCTGCAGGGGACAGTGCTGAGGGCGGCACGAGGGAAGGCCCAGCGGGCGGCACCCAGAAGGGCGTCGTTCAGGGGACAGGGGCACGGGCAGCGAGGGAGCAGGCGGGCACTGCGCACAAGGGCACGGGCCGGACCCTGGACTCTATCGCGACCCCCTTGGGCTGGGCCGTGGAGTGGAGCAGCTCTATCCAGGCTGGCACCCCAGAGGGGCCTCGAGCCCTGAGCACTGCCAGGTGTGGCCCCAAACCAAAACATAAAATGTTGCTACAACTCAGCTGACTATCAGGCTGCTCCCCACATGCTGTGACGGCAAAGGTGGGGGTCAGGCCCTCGGCCGCCAGGAGAGCCCCACGCCGCGGCGACCTCATGGGCTGGCGCAGGGGTCCTATCCCCAGAGCCCCAAACAGCGGAGCCACCCCCACGTGGAGGGGTCCGGCTCCCCACCCCGCATGGCCAGAGCACTGCCAGGTGTGCGCCCAAACCCAACAAAGACCCCAGGGGAAGCCCACCGCACAGCGCCCCCAGCCGCAGGTCAAGGTTGCATCTGTGAACTGCAGGGGAAGAGGCTGAGCTCACCACCAGGTGGCGCGACCTCCGAGCGGGGCCTGTGCCCACCTGCGAGGCCCAACAGCGTTAGTGCTAGGAGCAGCCCCTGAGGTCCTCGGGCCAGCCTCAGACGGGGCCCGGCACTCACATGCTCACGCCTTCACACAAGGCCTGTGGCCCTTGAGAAGCGTGGGTGGCGACTGTTCTTCCAGGCAACTTCTCAAGCCCAGATCGGCACCTCCCGATGGTACGACAAGACCAAACTGCGGTGCCTTGGACACAGCGACTGTCCATGCTCCCAATACTGGGGAGCAGGATCGAGCCCAGGGCAGCACATGTAAGGCCAGCGTTGGACACTGACTCCCACTGCCCGCCCCCACCCCCCCCCACGTGACACGGTTCCCGAGCTTGGCACAGAAAGTGAGGCCTGTCGCTGGGCTCCGGGCAGGGCCACACGCCCTGGGCACAGGCTCCGGAAGCCCAGCAGGCGCCCCCAGCCCCTCTCGTCCTGGCACCTGATGCCCCCTGGGAGAACTTCGAGGCCTTGCCCCTCCGAGAGGACCGCGGGCTCTGCACGTCCCTCGCTCCCTGCCCCTCCACGGGCGACCTTACCTCACACACAGGAGGGCGCTGACCCTCGGTCACCTCCAAGCAGCCCACGGGATGATTCCAACCCAAGTCTTCCCAAACCTGATCCCAGCCCGATAATCATCGGAACAGCTACGGGGCTAAATGCAAGCTCCAGAGCCCTCCCTTGGCCCCCGGGACAGAGAGCCCCGAAGAGCTGAGCCCCAGACAGTTCTGACAACTGGCTGTCAGCCAGCCCCACTTTCCGCTAATACCACACACGGCCTTATTTATCGCTAGTTTGATTTTGGTTATTCCTCAAAGCCTGCAAATGTCCCAAGGGCAGAATTCAAGATTTCCCGGTTTCCCTTTCCCTGCTCCTCCCTCTCCAGCAGTTCCTCTCGCCCTGAGCTGCAAGCTTGAACCTCAAGCTTGGAGGAAGAACAGGCCCTGATGGATCTGCAAGAGCGCGATCCTTCCTGCATGAGGCCCCAACGGCCACCAGGTGGTGCTATAGAGATGGAGCGCCAACAGCACAGGGCTTGGGGCTGCCCAAGGCGCGTGTGAAGGCCTGGGCCAATGCCCCCACCGCCAATGCCCAGCCCATCCCAGAGCCACCGGGGGGAGAGGGGTGTCGGGGTCCCATCAAAGTGCTCCAAGGGGGCCGGAGCCATAGTCCAGCACATAGGGCATTTGCCTTGCACGCAACTGACCGGGCTTGATCCCGGCATCCCATATGGTCCCCCGAGCACTGCCAAGAGTAATTCCTGAGTGCAGAGCCAGGGTAACCCCTGAGCATTGCCGGGTGTGACCCAAAAGGAAAAGAAAGTGCTCCAGTGTTCAGGGGAGCAGAGTCACAGGCTCTTCCACTCTCAGCCTTCCCAGGGAGCGCTGGTAGAGCTGGGCAGGCCCCTGTGACCCTCCCTCCAGAGACCCCCACTATCCCCAGGACGTCGGGACAGGAGAACCCCCCAGCAGCTGACAGTGGGGGGCGGCTCATCCATCAGGAACCCCCAACTCTCTTCCCTGTGTGAAGCGCCCCACAGAAGGCCTGGCCTGGGCTGTTCCATGTGCACCAGGGACTTGGCGGCCCCGACCCAACAGGCAGGGGCACGTGGGGTCCTGCAGAGGGCACGGCGGGTCTGTGTTCCACGATGCCCACCACCAGGTGGGCAGGCTTGTTCCCCGCACTTGTGT
Source organism: Cryptotis parvus (assembly GCA_021461705.1). Taxonomy (NCBI): domain Eukaryota; kingdom Metazoa; phylum Chordata; class Mammalia; order Eulipotyphla; family Soricidae; genus Cryptotis; species Cryptotis parvus. The sequence continues at coordinate 18,929 of JAJIBD010011802.1, forward strand.
GAGGGTGGCCCAGCCCTGGCAGATGGGTGGGTGGACGGAGGAATGGACAGATAGATAGATGGATGGACAGAGGAATGGAGGGTCGGACAGAGAAATAGACAAAGGGCCGGACAGAGGGCCGGGGCGGCGAGCGGTCACTCCACGCGATCTGCAGGGCGCGGGTGCCAAGCACTGCGGCGCGCGTACTTGGTCATGTAGGGAGTGGTGATGCGCTTCTGGTTGGCCTGGGGCCGCTCGCCCGACGGGAGGACCTCCACGTTCTCCTGGCCCTCCTGCCCCAACACAGAACACAGGGAGACCCTCAGTGAGCAGCCGGGCACCTCGAAACAGCGCCTACCCTGAGTGCAAACAACCAAACTCCAAGGCAGAGGCAGGCACAAGCACCCCTGTCCCCTGGGGAAACTGAGTCAAGGGGGATGTGGCCAAGCAGGCACGTGGGGGGGTGTGAACCCAGTCACCAAAACTGCTGAGGGGCAGGAATGTCCCCACGGGGCAGGGAGAGAGAGGGCAGCGGGGGCGGGGGCCTGCCCTGCACGAGACCAACCTGGCTCCGTCCCCAGCACCCGTAGGCTCCTAAGCCAGGAGCAAGCCCTAGGCACAGCAGGTGAGGCCACCCAACACAAACAAAAAAAAAAAATTTTTTAAATAAAAGTTCGGTGTGGCCAAATAAAACAAAACTAAACTGAAAATGTTGCCAGAGAAGGGCCAGGGGGTCGGCAGGAGGGGAGGCGCTGGCCACGCAGGCAGCTGACCCGTGTCAGTCCCTGGCACTGCACAACCCCCTCCTGGCACTGCCGGGGGCCACCCCCAGGCGCAGGGCTGGACGACTGGGCAGGTGGGGCCAGCGGCGGGCAGCAGCCCCAGCACTGACCTCCTCGGCATTCTCCAGGTCATCGAGCCCCTCATCCTCCTCCACGTCATCAAAGTCATCACCATCAAAGCTGAAAAAGAAAAATGGGCCAGTCAGAGCCCGTGTGCCCCAGGACAGAGACGGTCAGTCAGAGCCCGTGTGCCCCAGGACAGACACGGTCAGCCAGAGCCCGTGTGCCCCAGGACAGAGACGGTCAGCCAGAGCCCGTGTGCCCCAGGACAGAGACGGTCAGCCAGAGCCCGTGTGCTCCAGGGCAGAGACGGTCAGTCAGAGCCCATGAGCCCCAGGACAGAGACGGTCAGTCAGAGCCCGTGTGCCCGCAGGACAGAGACGGTCAGTCAGAGCCCGTGTGCCCCAGGACAGACACGGTCAGCCAGAGCCCGTGTGCCCCAGGACAGAGACGGTCAGCCAGAGCCCGTGTGCCCCAGGACAGAGACGGTCAGCCAGAGCCCGTGTGCTCCAGGGCAGAGACGGTCAGTCAGAGCCCATGAGCCCCAGGACAGAGACGGTCAGTCAGAGCCCGTGTGCCCGCAGGACAGAGACGGTCAGTCAGAGCCCGTGTGCCCCAGGACAGAGACGGTCAGTCAGAGCCCCTGAGCCCCAGGACAGAGACGGTCAGCCAGAGCCCGTGTGCCCCAGGACAGAGACGGTCAGCCAGAGCCCGTGTGCCCCAGGACAGAGACGGTCAGCCAGAGCCCCTGAGCCCCAGGACAGAGACGGTCAGCCAGAGCCCGTGTGCCCCAGGACAGAGACGGTCAGTCAGAGCCCGTGTGCCCGCAGGACAGAGACGGTCAGTAAGAGCCCGTGTGCCCCAGGACAGAGACGGTCAGTCAGAGCCCGTGTGCCCGCAGGACAGAGGCGGTCAGCCAGAGCCCGTGTGCCCCAGGACAGAGACGGTCAGCCAGAGCCCGTGTGCTCCAGGACAGAGACGGTCAGTCAGAGCCCGTGTGCCCCAGGACAGAGACGGTCAGCCAGAGCCCGTGTGCCCCAGGACAGAGACGGTCAGTCAGAGCCCGTGTGCCCGCAGGACAGAGACGGTCAGCCAGAGCCCGTGTGCTCCAGGACAGAGACGGTCAGTCAGAGCCCGTGTGCCCCAGGACAGAGACGGTCAGCCAGAGCCCGTGTGCCCCAGGACAGAGACGGTCAGCCAGAGCCCGTGTGCTCCAGGACAGAGACGGTCAGTCAGAGCCCGTGTGCCCCAGGACAGAGACCGTCAGCCAGAGCCCGTGTGCCCCAGGACAGAGACGGTCAGCCAGAGCCCGTGTGCCCCAGGACAGAGACGGTCAGTCAGAGCCCGTGTGCTCCAGGACAGAGACGGTCAGTCAGAGCCCGTGTGCCCCAGGACAGAGACGGTCAGTCAGAGCCGTGTGCCCCAGGACAGAGACGGTCAGTCAGAGCCCGTGTGCCCCAGGACAGAGACGGTCAGCCAGAGCCCGTGTGCCCCAGGACAGAGACGGTCAGTCAGAGCCCATGTGCCCCCAGGACAGAGACGGTCAGTCAGAGCCCGTGTGCCCGCAGGACAGAGACAGTCAGTCAGAGCCCGTGTGCCCCAGGACAGAGGAAATGTCCTAGCACACACAGGTGGGACCCGTTCCCTTCACCCATCAGCGCCCAGACTGCTGGGAGCCACTGTCCTGTTTCTCCCTGGGGGTCATTCCCACCAGGCAGGGTATGGACCCAGGTATTTCCCACTGAAAAATAAACAACAGGGGCCTTACAAGCAGTAGACCCAGGCTGATCCCCAGCTTCCTATTAGTCCCCAAGTCCCGCTAGTGATCCCGGAGCTCAGAGGACGGAGTCCACCCTGAGCACCACCAGATGTAGCCCAAAAACCAAAAAAAAATTTTTTTCGCAGTAAACAAATAGGGGCAGAGGGCCAGAGCAATCGCACAGCAGGGAGGGCGTTTGCCTTGCACGCAGCCGACCGGGTTCGATCCCCGGCATCCCATATGGTCCCCCGAGCACCACCAGGAGTGATTCCTGAGCACAGAGCCAGGAATGACCCGAGCACCGCCGGGTGGGACCCAAAACAAACCCAAGGCCAAGGAGAAGACCCAAAGGGCAGCGGAGCAGACCTAGAACGCCAAAGCCCCATGCTCCAAGCCTGGCACCACACGGCTCCCCCAACCAGGACCAATCCCTGGCATCAGGCTGGGTAAAGCCCCAGCACTGCTAGGCGTGGGCTCTAAAATAAACACAAGCTTAAAAAAATGGATGAACCAGAAGACAGCAGAGCTGCTAAAGGCTTGGAAGTGGCTGACTGCCTAAAGCATCGCCAGGGATAAAACCTGAGATTATGGGACTGGAGAGATAGCCCAGGGGGTAGGGCGCTTCCCAGCATCCCATATGGTCCCCTGAGCACCGCCAGGAGTGATTCCTGAGTGCAGAGCCAGGAGTAACCCCTGAGCATCGCCGGATGTGACCCAAAAAAAAGCAAAAAAAAAAAAAAAAAAAGAGAGAGATTATCCGCGAGCAAAGCGAGCGCCTCCCTCGCTCTCTCTGCACTTGGCAAGAGCCACGCGTGGCTCCCATGCGTCCGTGTCTCCTGCCCTCGGCTGGCCTGCCGGAACCCCCTCCTCCAGCACTAACCCAGGGCACCCGCGTTCCTGGGGCTCCAGGGCTGGGGTCCTCGCTGGAAGCTCTAGAGCGAGTCGAGTTTTTGTTTGTTTTTTCTCTTTCTCGAGTTTTCTCTTTCTCGGGTTTTTGTTTGTTTTTGCTTTCTGGGTCACACCGGCGATGCTCAGGGGTTACTCCTGGCTGTGCACTCGGGAATTACTCCCGGCGGTGCTCGGGGCCCCTAAGGGTCTCCGCCACCCCTAGCCCCCAGCCCGCCAGGAGTGAGCCCTGAGCATCTCCAGGCGGGGCCCAAGCGGCCGCTCCAGAAAACTAATCATAAAAGTCCAAAAGTGCCGCTCGAGGCGCTGCCGCGGCCCGAGAGCGGGGCCCCGTTTCTCTTACCTGTGACCACGGGAACGACCACCTGCTACGCCCCCAAGACAGTGAGCGGCTGATAGGCTGCGCGCCCCCACCGCGCGCTGCTCGCCCCTGGCCCGCGAGCCCGGGACCGCCGGGGGGGCGGCTCCTCCCCGCACGCCTCCTCCCCACCAGGCTTCCCGCCTCGCCCGCCCCTCCGCTCCCGCACTCACTTGTCCTCGTTGTCGGACATGACGCCGAGCCCCAGCCGCCGGCTCCGCGCCGAGCCCCGCGCCCACCGCCGCGAACTGCGCGCCCGGAGCTCACGCGCCGCCGCCGCGCGCTCTGCGCTTGCGCGTGACCCTACCGCGATCACTTCCGGGAGGCGGGGCGCCTGAGTGAGTGCGTGCGCGCATGCGCCGAGCGTCGCGAGCCCGTTCCTATGGTAACCAGAGCGGCTGGTTGCGAGCCGGCGTGCCCTGGCGTTCGCGCGGCTCGGGTCGGCAGCTCAGAGCCGCGCTCGGTGCGGAGGTGAGGCGGGTCCAGGGGCGGCGTGTCCCCAATCCAAGGGGCTTCCCTTGCCGTCGGAGAGGAATGAAGTCGCTACTCCGTGTGTGTGTGCGCGTGTGTGTGCGCGCGCGTGTCTGTCTGTCTGTCTGTCTCTCTGCGGCCGGTCTCTCTGTCCAGTTGGAGAACTGAGCAGCATCATGATTCTCCCGCGATCTGCCCCTAACTTGCAGAGTTTGCATGGTCGGGGGGGCGTCAGAGATGGGGACCAGGCTGTGGGCTGTTCATGCGCTGCCCCCGCAGGGCCTTCCCATGGCTTCCCAGGACGGAGTGGAGACAGCGACCAAAGGCGCGGACTTCCCCGCTGCCCCCCGCTAGCCACTTTCACCCCAGGAACCCGCAAGCTGCTCAGAGGTCAGTGCCCGAGGGAGGTGGTGCCCTCGGCCGTCCTGCTCGCCCCCACCTGCGCTCAGCAATTGCTGCTTTAATTTCTCAGATAAGCAACCTGCGGTTCAGAGGCCAAAGTGGCGATGGTACAGTGGGGAGGGCGTTTGCCTTGCACGACTGGGCTGGGTTCAACACTCACCACTCGGGATGGCGCCCCGAGCATCCCTGGGAGTAATTCCTGGGGACAGAGCTAGAAGCCGTGAGCGTCCCTGGGTGTAGTGTAAAGCCTGCAGCAGCTGGTTCGCGTGTGTGCAGTGAGGAGGAAACTAGCCTTGCACAAGCCAAGCCCGGGTTGATCCCCGACAGTGATTCCTGAGCTTAGAGCCAAGAGTGACTCCTAAGCACCACCGGGAGAAAGAGAAAAAACTGAAAAGGTAGTGCACGGCTGGAGACAGTAGGTGCGGTGAGGCGCTCGCGCCCAGCAGTCCACAGCCATGCCCAGCACTGCTCAACAGTGCCTGGAGCCACCCCAGAACACAGAGCCAGGAGTAGCCCCCGAGCATTGCCAGGTGTGGGGAGGCCCGAAACATACCCCCCAAGAGGAATGAAGCTGGACATGGGAGCGACTCAGGAGTCCAGTAGAGGGAAAGGACACACTCGGGCGTTCCCACATCTGCGGGGCCTCCAGCGGGTGGGCAGAGGCTCTCCCGTGGACGCCAGGCAGAGCTGAGGCACCCGCTGCGACACAGACTCTTAGACCACTTCGTCGTTGCGGTGCTCACGGCCTTCGTACTTCTAGCTCTGCACTCGGGAAAGACTCTCAGCCGGCTCCTGTGGGATGCGAGGATCCACCCCTCAGAAGCACTTTGCCTTGCAGTGATGATGAAGGAGTCGAAACTGACCAACTCCAGCAGCGCCACCTCATGGACACCGTGAAAAGTAAGAGGCAGCTCACAAAGGCTAGAGGAAGAGGACCCCAACATGCGGGTGGGAGCAAGAGGGGCCCAACATGCGGGTGGGAGCAAGAGGGGCCCAACATGCGGGTGGGAGCAAGAGGGGCCCAACATGCGGGTGGGAGCAAGAGGGGCCCCAACATGCGGGTGGGAGCAAGAGGGCCCCAACATAGCGGGTGGGAGCAAGAGGGGCCCAACATAGCGGGTGGGAGCAAGAGGGGCCCAACATAGCGGGTGGGAGCAAGAGGGGCCCAACATAGCGGGGTGGGAGCAAGAGGGGCCCAACATGTGGGTGGGAGCAAGAGGGCCCCCAACATAGCAGGTGGGAGCAAGAGGGCCCCAACATAGCGGGTGGGAGCAAGAGGGCCCCAACATAGCGGGGGTGTTGTTTTTGGGGTGGCCAGACCCGGCGGTGGCCAGGGGTTGGATCTCAGCGGATTGCCCACACAGATGCACCAGCTCTTCCAACCACCTCCCAACCCGAAGAGCGATAGTCCAGCAGGGTGGGCGTTTGCCTGGCACGCCAACCTGGGTTCGATCCCCAGCATCCCTGATGGCCCCCCACCCCACCCCCCAGCACCGCCAGGAGTAACCCTGAGCATCGCCAGTGTGACCCCCAAAGAAGTTGTAAGATAGGTTTCTGGGCCTCCCCAGTAGTACTGGACGGTTCCCCTGACCCCTGCCAGTGCTTGGTGCCAGGGGTCGAGCCTGCAGTGCAGAGGCTCCGGCCCTGTTAGCTCCCTCACACCAAGGTCTTTTCACTTTTTCTGTTTGGTGGGGGAAAGCATGGATCTCGCCTGGCATTGCTAGTGCCCAACAGGAACATGGCAATGCTCTGAGCAAGACAAGTACAGCAGGTCCGAGAGGCGGGGCGCGCTGGGCGGGGCTTCCGGGGAGGGAGCCAATCAAGCTTGAGATTGCCAGGGCAAAGCCTTCGGAGGATGGCCACCACCCTGCGGACCCCTACCGCTGCCCTGGTAGAGAAAGGACTAAGGCATGTTGTACAAGAACGTTTATTGCAGCATTGTTTGAAGTAGTAAAAACACATCAGAAGCCACCTGAACTTCTGTAACTAGGGAGACTAGTTGAATAAATAACATCCATCCTAAGGGCTAGTAGCACTCAGCTATAAAAAATAAGTTATATAGAAACGGGCCAATCTGACGGGCGCCCGTGATAAATTAGGCGGGTGTATTACTGCGCCGCGATCTGGCATGGTCCAGTGTTTGAGAAGAGATTCCGACACCCGCGAAGAGCTTGGAGAGGTCTGGGACTGGACCCCACACAGCCGGGCATGGGGAGGGAGGGCGCCCTACTACAGGCGCGTGGCGACTTCCACACGTAGTTCAGAGACCGCTGGACCCCGCCGGGCCTTTCTTCCAGGAGGGGACCCTCTCCCGCTCTGGTGCGGCCCCACAGCCAGCCAGAAGGTCCCGCCTTCCAAGGAGCCCAGCTTCGGCCGTCCACCTGCCTCCCATCCTGGGTGCCCGCTCCCACCTCGGCCGGCCAGCCTGTGCCAAGCCAATGGGGCATACAGCCGGGAACAGTTCAAGCCACGGGCTACCCGTAAGTCTGGGAGCACTCCAGGAGACGGGGGTTGAGCACAGCCCCCAAACACACACAGGTGAGCAAATCTCTGGTGATCAGGAGTAACGCTCTGGAGCTTTGGCACATGTTAGACTGTAGGGGTGACGGGGTGTGAGCGTGTCGCAGAAAGCCACTGAGTGATAATGTTAAACGTGTTTCCAGGGGCTGGAACAGAGTGCAGGGGCGAGGTGCCAGCCTGGCTCCCCCGGGGTCTGTCCGGCACTGCCAGGAGCAACCCCAGACACAGTAGGCAGCATCTCCTGATCACCACTGACTGGTTCTCCCGGCCAGAGGGAGCTCACTGTTCTGCGCACAAGTGCTGGGTGCATCTCCTCAGCACAGTCCCCTGGACGCTGGTGGGAGCAGCCCCTGCGCCCCCTGCAGCCCCCCCAACACAAGAGCTGGGAGCAGCCCTGAGCACTGCCAGGCATCACCCAAACCCAATCTGAAAACTGCCTCCCAGAACCCCAGGGCCAGCTCACCGTCAGTGGCTGCCCACTCGGTCGCCCACATGCAGCCTACAGGTGTCTCAGCCTACGGGTGTCTCTGCCCCTTCAGACTTGGCCCCTGACCTCGCCTCACCCCCATGGCACCACACGGCCTCACACACAGCCACCAACCCCCAGGTCCCGCTGCACCAAAGCTGCCAACAGCCTCTTCCCAGCAAGCTCGGGGACCCAGCCACACCCAGGCCACATGCACGGAAGAGCCTTTTTTCATCCCTCCAGGAGACCTGGAGAAGGAGAAGCGAAGGCTGCAGGACATCTTTGCCAACGGGAAGGAGTCAGAGGCCCAGAAGAAACCTGCGCCCCAAAGCAGCAGGACGAGCCCACCCCTAAGCCAGACCGCTTCAAAGAGCGTGAGCCCCCCGCCCGCTTGCGTCTGTGCAGGGCCGCCTGGGCGGGGGTCCCTGAGGGCCAGCGCGAGGAGCAAAGCCACAGAACTGCCCCCCACCCCTGAGCGGCGCCATCACCCCTCTGCAGTGGTGAAGGAAATCGAGGACAGGAAGGAATTCCTGAGCGACATGGAGGCTCTGGGCCAGGGCAAAGCCTTCCGGGCAATCATCCTGGCCGAGATCTCCCAGGTGAGGGCACAGAGCGGCAGGGAAGAGGGGCTCTGGTGGGAGGGGCCAGCGCCGGCGGGCAGGGCGGCCGCTCAAACCCGGCCCTCCCCACCACCCTTGACAGAAGCTGCGAGAAATGGAAGACATCGACCACAGGCGGAGCGAGGGACTCGGAAGGCCCTGGCCACCCTCTAGTCTGGCCACTGGACTCCAGCCATGGCCACTGAGCACTGCCCAGGCCTTGAGACTGCGAAGATGCCCCCCATTCCCAGTCACAGACACGCTGGAGCAGCCCGGAGTGGCCGCCCGGGAAGCAGCCCCCCTGTACGGGGACCCTGAGGGCAGGAGTCAGGATGTCCAGTGGGCCTGGCCGGCCTGCAGCCTCCTGCTCTCCGCTGGACCTGGCAGTGAACGAGATTCTCTGTCCCGCCCAGCCTGAGCCCGCTGCCTCCAGCCTCGGGCCAGTTTCCCTCTGGTTAATGGGCCATTAAGACACACTTTCCCGGGGCCTCCACACGCCAGTTTGTTTTCCGAGGGATAAAAGTGTGTTTGTTCAAGGACCAGGGATGTCTCCAGCGCAGTCTCCCCCGCGGCCTGCTGCAGCGCTGCCGCCCCCACACCTGCGCCTCAGTTGCTTTAGGGGAGCAGCTCCCGAGCACCCGCCGCCGCTCGCCACAGTTATGGACGGGGGGCATGCAAAGGGGTTAAGAGTCAGCCTGGAGGTTCGGGTCCCAGTGAAGCGGCCCGCACGCAGCCCCCGTCCAGCCCGGGGCACGCCCCCATCTGCTGCCAGCCAGGAACAACACCCCAGTATCCCCAATATCCCCCACATCCGCTTTCCGCCCCAGAAACCAGCACAGCCCAGTGAGCCAAGCCCTCCCAGCGTGGGCACCCCAGCCCCTGGCAGCTCACTCCCAATGTTCCGGCAGACAGAGCCGGAAGTGGGGGTGTGGGGCCCAGCTCAGCGCTGGGCAAGGCAGTGCCCCCCCACCTCAACTGGGGGGACCCAGACGGGCAATGAACCACGGGCGCCCCTGAAACTCAGCCACCGCCGGCTTCCCCAGGACAAACAGACAGGCGGGCTGCACCCACAATGGCTCCCTGCACAAGGCTCCAAGACTGTCATGAAGGTGACCCTCAGGGCACCCAGTCGGTCAGCGGGTATCCACCTGCCCCCTGCACGGGAGGGGTGGTCCCTGGACCCCCAGATGTCCCTCAAAGAGAGGAAGGGACAAGGCAGGGAAGGCACGGAGACGCCGGGGCTGCCGCGTTTATTGCTGGCGCGGGAAAGGGTCCCCAAACTGTCATGGGGCCACCTGTCCCCCGAGGCGCGGAAGGCAGGGTCCTGCCAGCACCCCAGAAAGAGCTCAGAGCAACGAGGCCTCCACCCGAGAGCCACAGCCGACATCACGGCTGCGCCCCAGAGAGGGGGTCAGGGGCACCTGTCCTCGGCGAGAAGAGGCCGGAGGGGAGTGAACACAGGTGTGGGGGCAGCACCCCCCAGGACGGTCAGCACCAACTTGGAGCCTCGGCCGAGGGCCAGGGACTGATGTTGCTGATGAAGAGCCTCACGGAGGCCTTGCTGGGGACATGACCCCGGGTCCAGTGTGGCCACCGGGGCAGGGAGGAGAGGAAGTGCCTCTGAGACGAGGACCAGCAGTGCCCGCCTGCTGGTCTGCCCAGAGCTGGGCGCCCACAGCCCAGTGGGACGAGGGGACCATGCCGGCCCCCTTTGCTCCTTGGGGGTCGGTCTCAGCAGCGAAGACCCCTGCCTGCAGCTCAGAACTGTGGGAAGGACACCCCAGCCGGGCCGCTGAGGCCTGAGACCTGTTACGTCATTTCCTTGCGCAGATCCCAGGAAGCTGGGGAGCCACCCAGCGCCTCCGCACGTCAGCTGCGGCTGAGTTAGCTTTTGTCCCCCGGGGACTTGCTCTTGGTCTCGCGCTTGCTCCCCAGCAACTTCAGGACCTTCATCGTCCTGAACTTGCCCTTCTTCTTGCCCTCGGGCTCAGCCTCCCTTCTGGAACTCTGCAGAAAGGAAGGAGGCTTCAGGCTTCTAGGTCAGGGGGCGCGGGGTGGGCAAGTCCGCCCCCGGCTCAGCCTCCGCAGTCCCCGGGAAGAGGGTACCAGTGGGGAAGACACGGAGAATCGCTGGTCAGGAGCCCGGAGTGAGCCCCCGAGGGCTCAGACAAGTGGCCGTAATCTCCCTTTAGCTTTTCTCCAGCAAGGGGAGTGTTCCACCCTGCTCCTTCCCGCCCTAAGTCCCACCCTTTAAGAAGTGCATTTTCCCAGACGACTGGCCACACAGTGGAGACATACACCTACTCTGGAGCCCAGAGACCCCTAAGTCATGGGTCCTTGCTCCCCGTTTAGGAGACGTTGAAAATATGGGACCTTGAAGACCAGCACTCAGTGGCATGCTCAGGCCTTTAGCCCCCCCCCTGTGCTAACCCCGCCCCAACAAGCCCCGCCCACGTCTCGGCCACACCCATCACCGATAAGCCCCGCCTGTCACCAAGTCCCGCCGGCGCACTTCAGCCAACTGCAGTCTCAGACTCTCAGTGAAGTGCCCCGGCAGGGCCCTATCTCTGGGAGCACTGCGGCGCAGACTGCACAGCTGTGGGGGAACAGCAAAGGGAAAACGCTCCCCTCACCTTTCTTCTTAATCATGGCCTCCAGCATCTTATCTTCCTCCTCCTCCCTGTAAGCAAAGGCAGTTGAGCCGTGGGGCTGGGGGCTCTGGGTCACACAGGGAGGGGCATGGGGCTGCCGACCCGCGCCCGCCGGCGTCACCTCTGCCGGTCCTCATCCAGGCAGTTGACGATGGCGTTGCGCTGCTCGATCAGGGTGACCAGCTCTTTCATCAGCTCCTTCTCCGGCCCCGGTCCGTCGGTCCAGTCCTTTTCTGCCCGAGGAGAAACGGGGGAAATGTGGGAGGGCGCCGGGCAGCAAGGCCTGGCCACACCGCAGCGCAGGGCACAGGCACCAGCCCCTGCACACGGACCACGGGCACCACAAAGAGGAAGGACAGAGGGTGGGGCTTCAGGGTTCTCTATAGGAGAGACCAAGACTACTCAGCAGAAGAGAAGGAAGGAAGGAAGGAAGGAAGGAAGGAAGGAAGGAAGGAAGGAAGGAAGGAAGGAAGGAAGGAAGGAAGGAAGGAAGGAAGGAGGGAGGGAGGGAGGAGGGGGAGGGAGGGAGGGAGGGAGGGGGAGGAGGGAGGGAGGGAGGGAGGGAGGGGAGGAAGAGAGAGAAAAGAAAAAGAAAGAGAGAGAGAGAGGGCCGGGCGATAGCCCAGCGGGTAGGGCGTTTGCCTTGCACGCGGCTGGCCTGTGCCGGCCTGGGTTCGATCCCGGCATCCCATATGGTCCCCGAGCACTGCCAGGAGTAATTCCTGAGTGCAAAGCCAGGAGTAACCCCTGAGCGTCGCCGGGTGTGACCCAAAAAGAAAAAAAGAGAGAGAGAGAGAGAGAGAGAGAGAGAGAGAGAGAGAGAGAGAGAGAGAGAGAGAGAGAGAAAGAAAGAAAGAAAGAAAAGAAAGAAAGAAAGAAAGAAAGAAAGAAAGAAAGAAAGAAAGAAAGAAAAGAAAGAAAGAAAGAAAGAAAGAAAGAAAGAAAGAAAAGAAAGAAAGAGGAAAGAAAGAGAAAAGGAAAGAAAGAAAGGAAGGGGGGGCAGAGCGATAGTCCAGCGGGTGGGGCATTTGCCTTGCATGCAGTAGACCCGGGTTCAATCCCCGGTATCCCATATAGTCCCCCACGCAGTGCCAGGAGTAATTCCTGAGCACAGAGCCAGGAGTAACCCTGAGCATCATTACTGGGTGTGACCCAAAAAGCAAAAATAAATAAGTAAATAAATAAATAATTTTTTTTTAAAAAGAAAGGAAGGAAGGAAGGAAAGGAGGGAGGGAGGAAGGGAGGGACTGGAGCAATAGCACAGCGGGGAGGGTGTTTGCCTTGCACGTGGCTGACCCACGCTTCGACCATACGGCATCCCATATGGTCCCCCCAAAACGCCAGGAGTAATTCCTGAGTGCAGAGCCAGTAGTAACCCCTGAGCATTGCTAAGTGTGACCCAAAAAAGACAAAAAATATATACTAATAATAGTAATAGTAATAGTAATAATAATAATAATAATAAAGTAAAGAAGAAGCAGTTCAAGGGGCCAGGAGGACAGAACCGCAGCTAAGATGCCTTGCACACAGCTGACCCAGGTTCGATCCCTGACATCCCAAACCCTGCCAGGAGTGATCCCTGAGCACAAGCTGGGAGGACTACCTGAGCACAGCCAGGGTGGTACAAAAAATAAAAAGACGGGGATCTGGAGAGGCAGCGTTGGGATCAAGGACCTTGCCTATGCCGCCCCTGGTGGTCCTGCAGGTGGTCCCTGGGTGCCACCAGGGGAGACCCAGGGAGCAGAGAGCCAGGAGCAGCCCAAAATTCAACACCCAGCTTCAAAAACACAGAGGAGGGGCCAGAGCAGTAGTCCAGTGGGGAGGGCATTTGCCTCGCACACAGCCAGACCGGGTTCGATCCCCAGCATCCCATATGGTCCCCGAGCACCACCAGGAGTAATTCCTGAGCGCAGAGCCAGGAGGAACCCCTGAGCATCGCCAGGTGTGACGCAAAAAAAAAAAAAAAAAAAAAAACCAAACCAAAACAGGAGGGACGACAAAGGGGCGGGGCGGCTCACGCGGAGGAGCACCAGCGGGGGAGGCCCAGGTCCCTTCCCTGGCACTGCACGTGTGGCCCCAAAACCAACAGGAATAAGACAGTGAGTCAGGGAGGCCCTGCAGCAGAAGCAACGAGGCCATGAGCACGACACCCATGGCCAGCCAGCAGGCCAAGCACGGCCCTGGTGTGTGATCTCGGGCCACAGCAAGGGCGGAGCTAGGCTTGAACCCGGCAGCCCGACACCCCAAGATACAGCATCATGCTGACCCCCGGGGCCCAGGTGCCTCACACTCCAAAGGCCAATCCAGGGACGTGTACCCTGGCATGGGGTACACGGTGCTATGCCCATTCTGGCCACAAGGCGTCGCTGTGGCCCGCGCCAAGGGCCTCTAGGGAGTGACAGTGACCAGTGGGCAGGGCAGGGACATTGCCAGGGCCCCAGCGGCCTGCCCAGTCACACAGAGGCAAGGTCCACCCCAGCAGGCATCGGCAGGTCAACTCCCAGCCGCACCTCCAGCCCAGGCCTGCACAGAGCCAGGTTGCAGGGAAGGAGCCCAGCCCTGCCCAGCCCCGCCCACCTGGGGTGGCCGCGCTCACCTGGCTTGTTGAGGAGGCAGCGGAGCTCGTACTCCACGTCCGCCTGGTGCTGCTCCAGGTTCTGCTGCTTGAATCTGGAACATGCGAGGAAACGACAGACAGCTCGGTCTCGCACCAGCAGGGAGACAGGGAGGAGGGGCGGGAGGACTCTAGACGGTGGGAGGACTCAGGAAAGGAGGGAGGAGAGTTGTGAGGGCCTGGGAGGAGGGTGAGAGGGCTTGAGAGGAGGAAGGGGAGGATTCCAGAAGGGAGGGCAGAGTATCAGGAGGCTGGGAGGAGGGATGGGAGGACTCTGGAGGGTGGAGAGGGGTGGAGGGACTAGAGTGGGCGGGAGCACTCACATGTAGATGAGCTCTGACTCCCGGCGCACCAGCAGGTGCTTCTCATGGATGAGCTTGAACCAGTCGACCAGCAAGTCGTCCCTCACGGCCCTCTAAAGCCCACATGGTCTGAGTGTAGGGGGCCACTTTGCTGCCCACTGCCCCCCCACCGGGCGCCCCCACCCGCACAGGTTACCCGCTGGCCCTACCGGTCACTCTGCTGTCCCCCCGCCCGCACGGTCACTCCGCTGGCCCCCCAGTGTCCCCACCCACACCAGTCACTCCGCTGCCCCCCCAGTGCCCCCCACCCACACCGTCACTCCGCTGCCCCCTGCCCGCACCCGTCACTCCGCTGCGCAGCTTCTCCTCCAGCAGGACCCCGCGGTGCTCCAGGGCATCCAGCTGGCGCTCAATGGCGTCCATCTCACCGTGGATGTCCTCCTCCGGGATGTACTGGTCAGCCTGTACCTGCATACACAGTGGGTCAGCACAGGGCCTGCCCCTGGCCCAGCTGTCCCCAAAGACCACTGGGCGCCCTGCTGGGGCCCCAGCACCAGCCAGGCACCCCGTGGGGTCTGTGTGTGTGTCTGTGTGTGTGTGTCTGTGTGTGTATCTGTGTGTATGTGTGTCTCTGTGTGTGTGTGCACGTGTGTCTCTGTGTGTGTCCAGGCGCCAATCCCTGCCTCCCCCAGGACAGCGCCCCTTCGCCACTCCAGACAGCTCTCAAAGGGGACCAGGACCCGCTGGTCACTGCAGCAGCGCCTCTGCCCAAGGAGAGACGTCCCCAAGGGGCGGCGACCTTGAACTGTGCCCAGGGAGCTCAGCCCCCAGCGGCTGCACAAGTGGGTGGAGGGGGCTGGCAGAGGGCTGGGCACCATCTCTGCCTACCAGGCGACGCTCAAGAAGCCCCCTCCTGGGTGGAAGCAAGAGCACGGGGTGGGGGCATTTGTGACCTGGGTTCAATCCCTGGCATCCCATAGGGTCCCCGAGCCCCTACCAGGAGTAACAGTAACACAAAAAAGACCCCCGTGTGGGCAGTGTCCCAGACGGCCCCCAGGGATCAGCAGTGGGGGTCCCAGGGTACCTTTGCGCTTGATGAGGGAAGCCATGGCCGGGCGCGGGGTCTCGCTGGCCTGGGCCCCCTGGTGGCCTTCCTGGCGGCCGGGGATGCCGTGGGCGACGCCTTCCGGTTAAAGGGGTTCTCCTTGCAGGAAGACTGAAGTTGGCAGCACAAGCGTAAGTCAGGGGAAGGCCAGGGGGCACCATCCCCTCACCCCTAGCTGCAGCCTGACCACATGCAGCCGGTTCTGGGCCCTGGCTGTGGCCGGGGCCAGGCAGGACCCTCCCCGGGAGCCGCGTTCCCCCCCCCGTGCAGGCACCTGCCACGCTACTGTGACACAGGCTCCAGCCAGCTCCAGGGCAGGGACCAAGGTCGCCGCTGAAGGTCACGTGCGTGCGTGCGTGTGTGTGTGTGTGTGTGTGTGTGTGTGTGTGTCCAGGCTGCGGAAGAACCTCCATCTTTTGCAAGCCCCCAATGCACTGTGTCCCTTCTAGCCCACTGCAGGCTCCTGGCTGGTCAGTGGGCAGCCCAGCTCCTGGGCAAGGCTGTCAGGGGATCCCAGCACTGGGAATGTGAGCCAGTGACTGCGGGGACACAGGCAGCCCCCGGGTCCCAAGGTGGGAACGAGCCTGAACCAGAGACGGTCTGTCTGCCATGGGGAACAGTCCAGTCCCCGTCTAGGACCTTCTGTGTGCAGGGGGCGGAGGCCCACTGGGGGTGCATGGAGGGTCCAGAGGCTGAGCACAGGCCCCCGTCTGGCCGACACCCAGCACGGTGCAGGGTGAGCACCACCAGGTGTGGCCTATGCCGACCCAGGTTCAATCCCCGGCATCCCACATGGTCCCCGAGCACCGCCAGGAGTAACTCCTGAGTGCAGAGCCAGGAGGAACCCCTGAGCATCACCGGTGTGACCCAAAAAGCAAAAAAGAAAAAGAAACAAAGCAAGTCCAGTGGGCCCCCACAGGCTATGAACCCCAGGGCAGCAGAGTGTGGGGTGCTCGGGGAACAGCCCACAGGGCGGCCCAGGGGCTGCTGACCCCGTGAATGCAGCACCGGGCTGTGCTCAGCTCTGCCGTCCCAGCCCCGCTCTGGGCAGCGCAGCTGGGGGTTCCATCCCATCTCAGCACTCCTCATCTGAGGTCTGGGGGCCCAGGGCAGTCATGCACTCAAGGGGATCCCCAGTCTGCCCCTCCCTGCAGGCCGCCTGTGTCCCTCCGCTGTCCCCACCTCGGGCACAGGCCAGCGTCCCAAGCAGACCTTGGGACAGCAAGGACGAGGTCAAGTTCAAAGGCCGCCGGAAGGGCCTCACACAGGGCCTGCTGAGGAGCCGTGGGCCAGGCGGGCTCAGCAGGCAGATAAAGGGGTTTCTGGGGCATCGCGGCGAGGGTGGGAGGGGGCTCTCTGGCTGGGGAGGGGGCCCGAAACGGGGAGCAGCCAGTGGACAGGGAGGGAATGGATTTGAGGCCCGAAGAACTGGCTCACAGCCACAGCCAAGGTCAACCATGGTCAGTCCAAGCCCAGGCCCACGCCCCACCCCCGACAGGCCAGGCCCTGCGGGGTGGACACGCACCTTTACCTGCAGCTGAGGAGATGAGGTCGGGGGGGGGAGGGCGCCGGGCATCGGTCCCCCAGTGATGGGGGGGGTGGGCTTGGCAGGGGGGGGCCTCGGGCTGCCCCGACCACTGTGAGCCAGGGCGGGGCTGGCCTGGGGGGTCCGCCTCCCCGAGACTCCAGCAGCTCTGCAGAGGAGGAGGAGGAGGAGGCAGCCGAGAGGCTGGCAGAGGTGGGGGTGGCGCGGGGCATGGACGGCGGGCTCTGAGGAGCTCTTGGGCACGCGGGGGGCGGTGCCAGCAGCTCCCCAGGGCCAGGCCGGCTGGACCCCTCCGACAACAGACTCTCCACGCTGGGGGCTGGCGCACGGGGTGGCGAGGGGGCTCTGAGTGAGAGAGGCGGGCGGCGTGGAGAGCTGCAGGGACAGACGAGCAGGCAGGGGACACTCAGGACCTTCTCCCCAACAAAGGCCCTGAGGGACAAAGCCAGGGGACACCCCAGAGACCAGGCGGTGCACGGCGGCCGAGGTTACGGGGTGGGGAGATCACGTGACACTCCACCGCCTCGGTGCTGTGTGGCCTTGGGGAAACCATTTCCCCTCTCTGGGCCTCACCTGCCTCCCTGCCACAGGGGGCCGAGGAGATATGACAGCCACTCCCCGGGTCGCACTCCAGCTCACAGAGGGACCCAGAGAGACAGGAAGCACCTGGCCAGGCCCGGGTCCCATCTCTGGACCCCACCCTGCCCCCAAGGCCCGACTCACCTAGCGGAGAGGCGCCGGGCACGCCAAGGCCGGGCGCTTCTTTGTCTTGGGGCTGCTGGTGGGAGTGATCCTGCACCAGGGGTGCAGGGACTTGGAGCTGGCCTCTGGGGGCCACGCGGATGCGGTGGCCGGGCTGGGAGCGGCGGGGGGGCCTCCTCCTGCAGCTCCTCCCTCCTCCTCCTCAAAGGGGTTGTAGGATTTGGACTCGGGGCCGGCAGCCGCGGGCTCTGCTGGATGCTCCTCCTCCTCTTGACCCCTGTCTTCCCGCCTGGGGGCCCAGGCTGCCAGGGGGCAGGGGGCC
Source organism: Cryptotis parvus (assembly GCA_021461705.1). Taxonomy (NCBI): domain Eukaryota; kingdom Metazoa; phylum Chordata; class Mammalia; order Eulipotyphla; family Soricidae; genus Cryptotis; species Cryptotis parvus. Next base: position 36,473 of record JAJIBD010011802.1, read on the forward strand.
GGCTTCTTCTTGGACTCTGCCTGCACCAGTGTGATCCATGGAGGGTCCTTCCTGGGGGCTGGTGTCCTGGGCGCAGGGGGACAGGCAGAAACCATCAGAGATGGCCGGGGGGCAGCATGCTCACTGAGGACGATCTGTGCCTGTGTCGAATGGGTGTCTGGAAAAGTGCCCAGTGTCCCCTCGCCCTGGACGGGAGGTCAGACAGGACCCCAAGGCTGAAACAGACGGCCCGAGTCCGTCAGCCAGCCCAGGAAGGACACACAGGGTGAACCGCGGCTGGGCAGAGCCACCTGGTTTTGGGACTCTCCGCCCAGAGCTAAGCATCATAACCTGCCTCCTATGCTCCCCCAGAGCTCTGCTGTCCCGGGGACCCTCCCACGGGGCTGCTCCCAAGGACAGACGCTGGGAGCTGGGGGACCCTATGCCCAGCAGTGACTGGACTGGTGCTAAGGGCCAACCTGGCTGAGCTGAGGGATGAATGTGGCGTGTCCCGGTCACTGTGGGGCAGCAGGAGAGAGTCTGGCTCAGTGGCCACAGGAAGCCCTGCCCCCCCCCACCGCAGGAGGCGCCGGTGCAGCCTACCTCTCTGACAGCCTGGGCGTCCCTCTGGGCTTGGGGACCGGGGCTCATGCAGCCTTCCTAGGGGGCCAGGAGAGAGATACAGGCCTTCATAGGCGCCGTGGGGCACCAGGGCCGGCCAGGGCGCTGCTCCCCAAGGTCCACCCTTCCAGCCTGCAGGCAAGTCACAGTGCAGGTGGCCACATGACCTCACACCCCACCTGCCAGCCCCGCGGAGATTAGACAAGTCCCACAGGGACAGGCAGGGACCAGGCAAAGGGACCGCCAGGCCAGGTGAAGCGGCAGCTGAATTTCCAGGAGAGGGGGACACCCAAAGGCGCTCTCAAGCACTCCCACCTCCCGTGCGACCACCCAGAGCCTCGCCCCAGAATGCTGGGGGTCCGTTATCTCAGGGCACCCCGGAGTGGGGACAGGGCGGTGCCCACTCACCATTTACGAGGCCACTGGCCCCGGGCTCCAGCGTTCTCTTGCTGTAGGCTGGAGCGGGGTCTCGGCGTGGGTGGCGTCAGCGCGCTGCTCTCTGAGGCCTTCCTGGGGCCGGTGTGGGGCGGCCCGCTGGGGGACTGGCCAGGTCCTGGGGTTTGCTGGCCAGCTGGGGCTTAACAGGGACCTGGGGCCGGGCGTCAAGGCCAGCCTCGGGGTGTCCACCGCAGAGCCGGCATTTGCCCGGGGGCCTGGGCTGCAGTCCTCTGTATCCTCGGCCTGGCCGGTGGCCCCTGCTTTGGCTGTGGGGGAGCCCAGTTTGGCTCCCAACCGCGTCCCTGGGCCCAGCCTGGCGCACTGCTCAGCACACACAAAAGGTGCCATCCTCCGCCCGCTCTGGTAAGCCCCCGGGCAGCAGGGTGCTGGGCACAGTGGCGACACCTGTGGGAGAAAAGTGGGCATCAGGGGCCCACCGGGCAGCACCTCCGGCAGCCCCTGGTCCCAGCTGTCGGCCTGGACCCCCAGCTCAGCAGCAGCACTTCCAGAGGAACAGAGGGAGGCACTATGGGAAGTGACAGAACATTCCCAGTCTGGGAATGAGGGCCACTGGTGGGCATTCCGTGGTCCGTGTGGCACGGGGCATCCGCATCCACTCAGGACAGCTGCTCTTGCAAACAGAGAAAACGGTTTGCTTCCCTTCCTCTGTCCGGGACACCTCAGGGCTCACCATACAAGAAAAGCCACCAGCTGGGGAAGCTGGAACTCGGCTCTCCCCAGGCTCAGCTGACCATGGGGCTCCCAGGAGGACAGATGGGCTTTGGGAGTGGGGCCCATCACCTCTGGGGGGTCCCGGAAGCAGCCGGATGAGACTCGCCCACCACACTAGCTGCCACCTTCGCTGTCCGGATGCTGACCATGAGGCCCCTAAGTCCTGCGGCCGCTATGCCACACGGTCCATCAAACGAGTGGAAACAGTTATGTCCTTTAATGTACTGCATTCCTACGCTGTGTAGGAAAGTTAGGCGGAGGGGGAGATAGAGAGGACAGAAAAGACATACAGAACCCGGCCAAGCAGTTGAGATGTGGGAGCGGGGAGGGAGGTGAGGACATTGGTGATGGGAGATGGGTTCGGGTGGAGGGATGGGTGTTGGAACACTGTGGAACCAAAACTCGAGCATGAGCATATTGCAATTGTATGTCTAAAAGTGGTGTAATAAAAATTGGGGGGAAAAAAAAAAAAAAAAAAGTTTAAAAAAAAGTACAAAAAAAAAAAAAAAAGAAAGGCCGCCAGCTCGGCACTCCCAGACTCGCTGGGGCGGTCACACCACAGAGCCACCCCACGGTGACGGGTACCAGTGACTGCAGCAACACCCCCCAGACATAGCTGGCGGCCCCCTCACCCACACCCCCCCCCAACACCTGTTTGCGTAACCACTCCCTGAACTCCGGCACACACAGTGTCGCAGACATAACACTCACAGGCACACAGCGACACAGTCAACCACACAGTCTCAGTCACACATAGACACTAAATAGTCACATACACAAACACAATCACACACATATACACTCACACAGTCACACACACATCTAGTCATGCAAAGTCACAAACAGTCACAGTATTTGTTACACAGACACAGTAACAAATACAGAGAAACACTGACATTATGGCACAGACAAAAACAAACACAATCACAGACAACTGGCACAGGCACAGTCACATAAACACACACCACCACATAGTAAAATGCACAGCCAGCCATACACACAATCATACAGACACACAACCACACACACACAAGTCACATGACCGACATAGTCACATAAACACTATCACTTGTATCACTTGTCTTCCTGTTGATCATCGATTTGCTCGAGCGGGCACCAGTAACATCTCCATGGGCCAGAGCGATAGTCCAGCGGGTAGGGCATTTGCCTTGCATGCGGCCGACCCAGGTTCAATCCCCGGCATCCCATATGGTCCCCTGAGCACCACCAGGAGTAATTCCTGAGTGCAGAGTTAGAAGTAACCCCTGAGCATTGCCGGGTGTGACCCAAAAAGCCAAAAAACAAAAACAAAAAAACCCAGTAACATCTCCATACGCCCTGTCACATGCTAGTGTAGCCTAAGAGCATCTGCTTGCTCCAGGAACATAAAGAGCCTCAAATCATTCCATCAGGTCATGGGAATGAGGTCTAAAATTGTTACTGGTATTTGGCATATCAAATACAATACGGGCAGCTTGCCTGGCTCTGCCGTGTGGGTGGGATACTCTTCTAGTCACCTCTTATCTTGAGCATTTATTAATGAACTGGGCTTGTGATCAGCTCTTCTGCTGAGTGGAGGTCTGATGAGTGGGGAGCCCGGATGTGGAAAATGGCGGCCCTCTTGGTGTGTGGGGGTCCTCTGGCTTCCTGCAAGGCTCTGCTGGGGTGGAGGGCCAGGGCTAGAACCCGCCTTCCCTCCTGGGCACCTCGTGATCAGCTGGGCACAGGGAGAGTCGATAGCGGCTCTGCCCCATGTATGTGAGTCTCTGGATCAGCGCACCTAGGCTGGGCTTGAAAAAAGACTGCTGCAGGGTGGGTCCGTGATGAGCCGGGCTGTGATCAGCTCTTCTGCTGGGGCAGCTCTGACGAGAGCAGTGCTGCTATCGGCTCTTCCTGTGCCCAGCTGATCACGAGGCGCCCAGGAGGGAAGGCGGGTTCTAGGCCCTGGCCCGCCACCCCAGCAGAGCCTCGCAGGAAGCCAGAGGACGCCCCACTCCATGAGGGCAGCCATTTTCCACATTTTCCACATTAACACACCCACGACAATAACACAGATGGCCCAATTTGCACATAACAGCTCAGTAAAAGGCGGTGGCTTTAGTAACACCGTTGTGAGATGCATGTTGTAATAAGCAGTGTGAAGTCAATTAATTAGTCCTGCCAGGGAGCGGGCATGGGGCGCGGGCAGGAAGTGAGGGTCTGGTGGTGAGAGGGCACAGGGGTGGTGGG
>JAJIBD010011803.1:0-47604 GCA_021461705.1 Cryptotis parvus
CTACAATTTTACCAGGTTGCTTGGGCCTTGACCAGTTCTGTGGAGGGCCCAGGCAGCTCTGCACATGCAGAAACCAGCTCTTTTGGAGCACACAGACTCAGAATTCTCCCCACCTGCCATGTTCTGACAGAGGTTTTATTAGTCTGTTCAAGAAGGTTCTAAGCACCCTATGGGGTGAAAAGCCCAGAATCACAGCTTTCCACTCGATGATGACCACACTGATGAGACAGTGGATGATTTGGAGAAGCCACTGCAGGTTGTCCTCAGCACTCTGGTAAAGTTCTAGAAGCAAAAGGAAGTAGAAGGAAGTCAAACGATGGAGGCAACACACAACTTTTTTTTTTTTTGCTTTTTGGGTCACACCCGGCAATCCTCAGGGGTTTCTCCTGGCTCTCACTGTATCACTGTCTTCCCATTCATCATCGATTTGCTCCAGCGGGCACCAGTAACATCTCCATATGTCCTGTCTCATGCTAGTAGAGCCCCAAGGGCACCTGCTTGCTCCAGGAACATAAAGAGCCTCAAACCATTCCATCAGGTCATGGGAATGAGGTCTATAACTGTTACTGGTATTTGGCATATCAAATATGACATGGGTAGCTTGCCAGGCTCTGCCGTGTGGGTAGCATACTCTTGTAGTCACCTCTAAATCCTGCATTTATTGATGAACTGCGTGGCCGCTTGCAGCTGGGCGCGAGCCAGGCTGTGATAGGCTAGTCTGCTGGGTGGAGTTCTGATGAGAGGGAAGTTCGGATGTGGAAAATGGAGGCCCTCATGGAGTGGGGGGGTCGTAAGGCTTGTTGCAAAGGCTCTGCTGGGCTGGATTTAAAAGACTGCTGCAGGGTGGATCTTGATGAGCCAGGCTGTGATAGGCTGGTCTGAGCCAGATTTTTTTTTTTTTTTTTTTTTTTTTGCTTTTTTGGGTCACACCCGGCGACGCTCAGGGGTTACTCCTGGCTCTGCACTCAGGAATTACTCCTGGCGGTACTCGGGGACCATATGGGATGCCGGGGATTCGAACCGGGCCGGCACAGGCCGGCCGCGTCAAGGCAAACGCCCTACCCGCTGGGCTATCGCCTCCGCCCCACTGAGCCAGATTTAAAAAAGACTGCTGCATGGTGGATCTCGATGAGCCAGGCTGTGATAGGCTGGTCTGCTGGGTGGAGTTCTGACGAGAGGGAAGTCCAGATGTGGAAAATGGAGGCCCTCATAGAGTGGGGGTCATCTGGCTTTGCAGATTCCTGGCTCTGCACTTAGGAATCACTCCTGGCGGTGCTCGGGGGACCATATGGGATGCCGGGATCGAACCTGGGCTGTCATGGGCCAGCTGCGCAAGGCAAACGCCCGCTGGGCTATCACTCTGGCCCAACACACAACTTTTTAACAAGTAATAGGATCAGTATACAAAGGTTAAAAACTGTCATCAGAGCTGCCAAACCCATTAGGCCCCTGTCGGGAATGCCTCTGGGGTCCCTGACAGTGTCAGGACAGAAGTTCTCTTCTACCTCCGAGGACGCCGGGGAACAGATGAAAACTCATGAGTCTGGTGCAGTTCCAAAAAAGGCTTTTAATAGTACAAAAGCTCTTCCACAGCAATCCAATATAATGAAAGAACTCTAGCTCTGGTCCAAACTTAGACCATACAAAAGAGCCTGAATCTCCCCCACACAAGAGAGAGGCTCTCACCCGAGATGAGTCCTACCCAGAAGAAGGAGCAAAAGGCCAAAGAGCAAAAAGCCACAGTAGCCAAAAGCCGAAAGCTAAAAGGCCGAGGAGCCAAAAGTTGAAAGCTGAGGGAGCCAAAAGCCGAGAGCGAAAAGGCCCAAAGCCGAAGGGCCTCGAAGTCAGTTTCCTTATATCACTTGATCACTTGACTTTCCGTAGATCATGGATTTACTCGAGCGGACACCAGTAACATCTCAATATGTACTGTCACGCGCGAGATAGCCCAACGAGCAGGCACCAGTAACATCTCCATATGACCTGTCTCATGCAAGTAGAGCCCAAGGGCACCTGCTTGCTCCAGGAACATAAAGAGCCTCAAACCATTCCATCAGGTCATGGGAATGAGGTCTATACTATTGTCACTGGTATTTGGCATGTCAAATACTGACACAGGTAGCTTGCCAGGCTCTGCTGCACATAATAATATACAACATATTATATATATATAGTATAGTTTTGTCATAAAGAAACACGGATCAGGGGCCGGAGTGATAGCCCAGCAGGTAAGGCGCTTGCCTTGCACGTGGCCGGCCCATGCCAGCCCGGGTTCGATAACCGGCATCCCATATGGTCTCCCGAGCACCGCCAGGCGTAATCTCCTGAGTGCAGATCCAGGAATAACCCCTGAGCATTGCTTGGTGTGACCCAAAAAAGAAAAAAAAAAAAAAAAAAAAAGAAACACAGATCAATGGGACAAAACAGAGTGCAGAAATAAGCCCACACATATGAGCAATCATTTACAACAAAGGAGATGGGCACAATATTCAATAAACATTGCTGGATAACCCTCTGCTAAAAGAATGAAGACCACCTGGGAGGGACGCTGACCTCAAGACCAGTCCCCTTATATACACCAAAGTAATCCAGGGAGTGTCTTGTCAACAAAGAACTCTAAACAGAGTGTAGTGCCACACCCTATTGCTGGTATAAACAAAGGTTACACCAAGGACTAATCTCTTCTTCTGATATTATCTCTTACGTAAAACACTGGAGAGAGGGGGCTGATATAAAAGTAATACATCTTAATTTCATGAGCTTCATGTAATCTAGATGGTACCCACAAGGTCCTTCTTATTATTATCTGCACCAGGGTGATTCTGAGTATCTTGTTCTCGTGTACTGAAAGGGTCACTCTTGCCTGCTTAGAGCAAACTAGTATGACCTTCCTATAGTCTTCCTATAGTCTCAACGTAGCCAGGATGGTAGTCTCCTGGTAAATTCTAAGTGTCCCACGCTGGGTGCAGTGGGTATAAAGAGGAGCTGTGCGCAACCTAGAAAACATAGAAGTCTTAGTAGAAGTATAAGTCAGAAGTTATTCAATCAAGGTGACTTCTGTAACTGCCACACCCTCTAGCAGTGTTTACATAGAAGAGAGGTCTCATTAGAATGAACCTTGTCTTAAATAGATTAAGCTGGGAGTGGGCGAAACAACAAAGCTCCCAGGTTAGCTAGATCTGTCATCCAAAAGGCCCGTATTTAATATTTCAAGAGCATATATACTTCCCCTTGCCCCTCGAGGTGTTTGCAGGTGTGGCTGCAGTGCCCAGCTGCATCGGCAGGTGGCAGACAGGAGACAGACTTGTCTACACCCAGGGCTCTGTCCTGTAGCCCCGGATAGTTGATGGTCTGACATAGAAAAAGACTGGGCCCCCTGGGATGAATCCAGAGCCACAGCAGAGCCTTGCAAGCTACCCGTGATATATGCCAAATACAGTAATAATAATGTACCTCATTCCCAACGAATGGAGACGTCACTGGCACTCTAGCAAATCGATGAACAACAGGAAGACAAGTGATTAATATTATTATTATTATTATTATTATTATTATTATTATTATTATACCACCGTGAGATATACAATAACAAAGATGCTCATGATTGGGTTTCAGTCATACCGTGTTCCAGCACCCGCCCCTCCACCAGTGCCCCATTCCCATACCAATGTACCCACATTCCCTCCCACCCACCCCCCAGCCTGCCTCTATAGCATCTATAGCAAGCACATTTTCTTTTCCTCCCTTTCTCTCTCTCTCTCACTCTCTCTCTTCTCTTACACATTGTGACTTGCCGCACAGACATTTAGGGTCTCTGTGTATATTCAATGCTGAGTTCTAGTCTGGCATTACCATTTCCCACACTTAGTAGAACACTGGTATATATTTATATTCCATTAATGAATGCAGTCATTCTATCATTCTATATCCGTCCTTTTCCTTCTGACTGATTTTACTCAGCATGACAGTCTCCATGTCCATCCATTTGCAGGTAAATTTCATGATGTGCAGGTTTTCTGTAATGATGTCCTGGCTCCATTTTTTAAATGGTTCTTCAATCCACACAGAAAATGGTCAGATTCAACACATTTGGCTCTTAAATTTATCCTAAATCCATCTTTTTTTGGGGCATGCATGGGGGGGAAGTTGTTTGGCCACAGGCATCACTCCTTTTGGGGCTCAGGGTCCATACACAGTTTTGGGGCTCAAATCAGGGTCGGCTGCATGCAGAGCACATGCCTTGCCAGCTGTAATATATCTCTGGCTCCCAACGTTTTGTTTTGTTTGGGCCACACCTGGTAGAGCTCAGAGTTGCTCCTGACTCTGTGCTCTATATGTGATGTGGGGGAGTGAGGAACTGCTCCTTGTAGAAAAAGAAAGGTTATTCCTGACCCCTGTCCCAGTTTTCCAAGAATATCCCCTGCAGAAAAGAATTTCAGAGACTATAGTCACACAGTACAGTGGGCTACAGTGGATAGTGCATTTGCCTAGCACGCAGCTGACCAAAGTTCAATTTCCTGGTGCCCGCAGATGGTGCCTCGGAGCCCTCTAGGAGTGATCAATTAGTGAAAAGCCAGTAGTAAGCCCTGAGCACTTACCCCCCCAAAAAAAAAAAAAAAAACAGAAAAAAGGAAGAAAGGAGGAAGGAAGGAAGGAAGGATATTTTGCAATTCATCTTTTAGAACATGCAAGTGTTAAGTGGCATATTTGTCATAGCAGTTAATGTGGACTAATTATAAAAAATATTATGGGGCCAGAGCGATAGCCCAACCGGTAGGGTGTTTGCCTTGCACACGGCCGGCCTATGTCGCCGAAAGCCTGATCCCGGCATCCCATATGGTCCCCTGAGCACCGCCAGGAGGAGTGCAGAGCCAGGAGGTAACCCCTGAGCGCCTCCGGGTATGACCCAAAAAAAAGCAAAAAATAAAATTAGAACACTTTATTTATTTATTTTTTTTTTTGCTTTTTGGATCACACCCGGCAACGCTCAGGGGTTTCTCCCTGGCTCTGCACTCAGGAATCACTCCTGGCGGTGCTCAGGGGACCATATGGGATGCCGAGGATCGAACCTGGGCCGGCATGGGCCGGCCGCGCAAGGCAAACGCCTACCCGCTGGGCTATCACTCCGCCCCAGAACACTTTAATAATCTCAAATAATTTAGTATTTATTGTTCATTACTATTTGCCTGTGATAGCAAACATAACTATTTATCATGAATGAAATGGTTGCATATCTTTCTTTTTTTTTTTTCTCTTTTGGGTCAAACCCAGCAGTGCTCAGGGTTTACTCCTGGTTCTGCACTCAGAAATTACTCCTGTCAGTGCTTGGGGAACACATGGGATGCCGGGATCCAACCCGGGTCAGCCAGGTGCAAGGCAAACGCCCCACCCGCTGTGCTATGATTCCAGTCCTAACGCATCTTTCTTTATTGAGAAAAAATGATATATTTCAAGTAGAATAGATAATTTTACTGTTATTTCAAGAATTTATTTAATTTTATATTTTAAATTTATTTTGTTATTTTCTTTTTAAAGTTAACTGTTAGTGACTCTGTCTTACTAATTTTTTATTTTGGTTTAGGTTTTCAGGTGTCACCCAGTGGCGCTCAAGAGCTACTCCTGAACTGGTGCTCAAAGGCCACTTACCTGCAGTGCTCAGGGCTCAAAGGTCACTCACCTGCAGTGCTCAGGGCTCAAAGGTCACTCACCTGCAGTGCTCAGGGCTCAAAGGTCACTCACCTGCAGTGCTCAGGGGATCATGCAGTCCTGGGATCTGTTCCAGTCTCTAGCCTGCAAAACAGGAGCTCCAGGAGGCAGAGAAATAACAGTGAGTAAGGCACTTCCTTACCATGAGGCAGACCTGGGTTTGATCCCAGCATCCCATATGGTCACCAGAGCACCCATAGGAGTAATCCCTGAGTGCAGAGCCAGGAGCAAGCCCTGAGCATCACCTGGTGTGCCCCACCCATCCAAGAAAAACCCAAAACAAACAAAAACAGCAAATGTTCCAGCCCTTGAACCCTCTGGCTGCCTTGTAAACGTTAATAAATCAGATGTCCCCATTCACGGATGGTTAAGTAGAGGCTGATAAAGAGGAGCCAGGATGTGATCCAACAGGTTCTCCAGGACTCTGCCCTGGGGCGTGCCATGCTCCTGTGTGAGCTGCAACGCTCTAGCCACAGGGGTGTGGGAGGCACTGCAGACCCAAGCTGCCCAAGGACAGGCCCCATGCAGAGGAGGAAGTGCCCGCGCTCTCGATCAGGTGAGAAGGGGGAGAGAAAACTGACGCTGGATTGTGAGAAACCCGAGAGAGAACTAGCACAGAGCCACGTAGTCACAAAGTGTTTATTTGTCGGGAATCGAGCAGCAGGAATAGCCGTGGCTAGTGGCATGGTAGTGAGGCAGGCACCTGGAGTGGACAGTCTCCCCGGGGTGGCGGGAGCCAGCAGGAGGGGCAGGCCGCCTCCCGCCCCCACACACACATACACCTACCCCTCTGGAAACAGCCCACAAGCATGCCAAAGGGTCACAGGAACTCCAGCAGGCGAGGGTCCTTGCACAGCTTCTCCTCCAGGGCCAGGTACTTCAGCGGTGCCAGCTCCTTGTGCCTGGATCAGGGACGGACAGAGGTGGGGAGGTGGCACAGCCAGGGGCTCCCAGTGTGCCTGGGGTCCTCCTGGCCACCGCCCCTCACCGGTTGAGTCTCTGCTCCAGGATGCGGATGCGAACATGGCCTGGGAACAGTAACTCAGGTACAGGTCTTCATCCTCCGTGGTCAGCGTCACCTGGTTCCTCCTGGTACCACTGCTGCTTCTTCTGTAGCTCCTGGGTCTCCTGCAGCCCGGGGAGGAGGGCACGGAGGAGGGGTCACCCCACCCAGCTGCAGGCTGCAGTGCCGCCAGCCACCGACAGCCCACAAGGCTCACTCTTGCCAATCCCAGCCACAGAAGCCGGAAGAGCAGAGTCAGGACGCCCAGGTGCCTTGGGGGGAAGGGGCCACTCAAATCTGAATCATGCTCAGAGGGCAGGGGCCAAGGAGGGGACAGTTACATGGACCTGGACCTGATATTTCCAAGCTTCCAATTTCCTGTCAGCATGAGGTGCACAGCGCCCTTCCCAGAGCAAGGACAGTGTGTGTGTCTGACCCAAAATATACGCCAAGGACTAACGTGTAATGACTCATCAGCTACTCACTGTCCTCCCAACTCTGTGCCCACCCACCCTCCTACTGCTCTGCTAATCCATTTCTCCATCTTTCACCCATCTATTCACTCACCCGCCTTCTGATCCCTCTAGGGATCCATCTTCCACCCATTCATCCATTCATCCACCTCTCCATCATCTTCCATCTATCTGTCCATCACCCATCCCTCCATCCCTCCATCATCCTTCCATTCATCTCTCCATCATCCATCCCTCCACCCATCCATCATCTACCCATCCCGCCATCTTCCTCCCACCCACCCATCCATCCATCCCTCTATCATCCTTCTATCCACCTTTTTCATTTTGGGGCCAACATTACTATCAGTTCTTACTCCTGGCTCTGTGCTCAGGGATCACTCCTGATAAGCTCAGGGGACCACACGGGGTACAGGAATTGAACCTGGGTCAGCCACACGGAAGGCAAGCACCCTCCCCGCTCTGGCCCTATCCATCTGTCTCTCTATTCCTCCTTCTATCCCCTCATCCTCCCTCCTTCCATGCTCCCACCCCCTCAAGGCACTCATCTGCACCGTACTCCATTCATCTTTCCCGCCATCCCACCATCCTTTCTCCCCTTCATCCCTGGATCCATCTTCCTCTCCACCACATTGATCTGCTCACCCTGTCCAGGTCTCTGTCCATCTATTTGTCCCTCCATTCACCCAGCCACTGTTCCTCTGCCTACCACCTTCCAGCCTTCTACCCCTCTATTTGTTCACGATCCATCCAGCCTCCTGTCCCCGGCATCATCCATCCACTTATCCACTCCTCCCTCCCTCCATGACTCGTCCCTCTCTCCCTCCTGCACCCCTCTCTCCCTCTCTCTCCTCCATACATCTCCATCTGCCTTTCCACCTGATGAATGAGAGCAAGAGCAACTCGGTCATTCGAAAGCTCCGAGCACAGCCCGGCCAAGCCCCCTGTCGCCTGCCCGGGTCCATGAGAGGGTGGGACGCTGGTCCTGGACCCGCTGTCGTAGGGCGATTCTGAGGCTCCCCTGCCCTGCCGGCACACACACCTTCTCGGCCGCCTGGATGAGGTTGGCCTTATCGATGAGCCGCTCCTTGAAGTCGTTGAGGCATTCATCCCTGATGTGCAGCGCCTGCCATCGCGCCAGCTTCTCCCGGGGGCAGCTGGGCCAGGAACGGGGCCAGGTAGTCCAGCTGCGCCTCCACCTGCCGCAGGTGCTCCTCATGCATCACGCGCTCCTGGGCAGGTTCGGGAGCAGCGAGGTCAGCGGGGGCGCTGCTTCAGTTCCCAGCCTGTTGCTGTATCCCAACTCCGCAAAAGCAAATCTTACAGTGTCCGCGACTGGCCTGGCCTGCGCGACGCCCGGCTTCCTTCCCCAAAGCCACAAAAACAAAACAGAACTGCCAGTGTGTGTTCCTTTTCCTCCTCCACCCACCCTGGGCCTTCACATCCTTGGTGGGCAGACGGGTCGTGAAGCTGTGACAATGTGGGGTCAGGACCTGTGCCAGGGGCGGGGGTCGGAGACTCCCCTGCATCTAATCCGTGCTCCCCGACCTCCTTCCGCCTCCAGCTCTCTTCAATAATCTCCACTTGCCGGGGCAAGAGGGCTCAGAAGGGGCCAAGAGGGAACTCGTGGAGGGGGTACCCCAAGTGCTCCATGTTCCAAACCACAGAAATTCAGACTAGGGACAGAGTTGGCTTGCTGGGCTGCAGGCCCCAGAAGAGCTTCCTAGGGGATGTGGTGACAGTTTTAATTCTCCCCTTTCACTGTCCCCATCCCCAACACACACACACACACACACACACACACACACACACACACACACACACACAAACTTGAGGTCTGGCCTTGGCCACAGCCTCTGGAGGGCAGGGGCAGCTGGCCTGGATCCTGAGTGTGAGCTACAGCAAGAATGACCACAATGGGGCCCGTAACTCTGCTTTCAGCAGAACGCTGGCCAGCCTGTCCCTCTCCCCCGGGGCATGGTATTCGGGGTGGGGTGACTGGGCAGAGCGGAGCAGCGGGTCAGGGTGGCTCACCATGGCCTCCCGGTACTCCCTGCTCTTGCCGTTCCGCTTGTTGTCGTAGATGGAGATGGTCAGTTTGTGCTCCTCCTCCTCTTCCTCACGGAGCCTCAGAATCTCCAGCACCTGCATTGGGAGGTCAGGGGCGTGGGAAGGGCCTGAACGGTAAGTGGGGATCTGACGGCCCCCCAGACACGCACACACCTCCACTCAGATTCCCAGAAAGGAGACCCGCCCCCCCCCCATGCGCACACACACACACACATGAACGCATACACATACATGCACACATACCATACACACATGCACACACACGCACACACCACACACATGCACATACCACACATACACATATGCACTCCACACCCACACACATCCCACATGCATACATGTGCACACACGCGCACACACACGCACGCACCCCCACATGCACACACACGCTCACACACGCACACACCACCATACACATCCACACACACCGCACACATACACGCACACACCCCCCACGCATGCACACACGTAAAGGCACACCTCATGTGCACACACACACGCACACACACCCACACACGCGCACACACGCATAGGCACACTGCACACACATGTACATGCACACACATGCTCACACACACGCACACACACCCCACACACGCACACACGCATAGGCACACCCCACGTGCACACACATGTACATGCACACACATGCTCACACACACGCACACCCCACACACGCACACACGTACAGGCACACCACAGTGCACACACACATGTACATGCACACACATGCTCACACACGCACACACGCATAGGCACACCCCACGTGCACACACACATGCACATACACGCACACACCCCCACACACGTGCACACACGTATAGGCACACCCCACGTGCACACACACATGCACACACATGCTCACACACGCACACACACCCCACACACGCACACACGCATAGGCACACCCCACGCACACACATGTACATGCACACACGCACACACATACAGGCACACCCCACGTGCGCACACACACATGTACATGCACACACACGCTCACACACATCACACACCTCCAGCTCGGACTCCCAGGCCTGGTGCCTGGACTGCTTCTCCTCCTTCTTGAGCTGCATCATGGTCTCGAACTGGTACAGAAGCTTCTTGGTGTGCTCCAGGGGCTCCACCTGGGACCACAGACCCCGTGGATGCAGAGGCAGCCAGGGCTGGGGCGCAGACTGGCTCCCCAGCCTCAAAGGCCAAATCTCAGGCCAAGTTTGAGTTCTGTGGTGGTTGTTATTTAGGGACTACCCCGGTGATGCTCAGGGGTTACTCTTGCTCTGCACTCAGGAATCACCCCGGTTGGTGGTCAGGAGACCGTATGGGGCACCAGGGATGGAAGCTGGGTGGGTCACGTGCAAGACAAGTGCCCTCCCTGCTGGACTAGCTCCGGTCCCCTGGCCTAAGTTTGAGCTGAGGGAGTTCAGGGAAGTGATTTCATCAGTTTCCTCATCTATACAAACCATGATAAGGCGTGGGAGAAACAATGCAATAGCCTGGAGAGGCCCTGCTTAACCCACAGGACGCCTGGGTTAGCCCAGCGCTTGCGGACCCTGGAGTACCACCTGGGAAAACCCTGAGTACCAAGCCAGGAATGGCCCCGAGCACTAAGCCAGCAGCAGCCTTTCTGGTGTGGCCCCAAACAAGCAAACAAGAAGTTACTGAAGAGGAGCCCGAGGTGCCGAGGAGGAGCCCGGAGAGTGAGTGAGGGTCTGAAAGCGGGCGTCAGGACTGAGACGACCCTCCAGCCTGGTGGTCCAGGTGTGTTGTGGAGCAGGGAGACAGCTGCGCCCCCTGCTGGCCAGTAGGGACATTGCGGCGGCGTCTCAGTCTACTAGATTGACTTTCTGGGTGGGAAGGGGAGGGGCCGCTTTTTTTCAGAGGGGCTGCAAAGAGCTGAGAACCGGCTGGAGCTCTGGATTTCCACCACCCCCACCCCCAGCCCCGGGCCAGAGATGAATTTCCGGCGGCGACCAGAGCTTCCATCTGGGTTCTTCCAAACTGCTTGGGAGGGTGGAGGGGAGATGGGGGCGGCCATTCACCTCGTAGCTCACACACATTTCGGGCGTCATGACGATCTTGTTGCCTTTGCTGTCCACCTCCAGGCGCCGCAGGTACTCGCGCTTGGACGTGGTGATGTGGTCGTCGCGGCAGTGGAAGCGCAGCTGGATGCGCTCCTCGGGGATGAGGAAGGCGCGCCCTGCACGTCGTCCTCGGCCGGGACGTTGGGGTTGCGGTAGAAGCGCTCCCGTGATTTTCTGGGGAGACCAGGACCCCCAGAGGGTGGGGAAGGGGAGATTTCCGGCCAGTGTGCCTCCTGCCCCCACCCCAGGACAGAGGGACTCCCCAGGGCCTGGTCTGCGGTGGGGACCGGTTCAAACCAAGCAGGTTCTCCAATAGAGGCCCTGAGAGGCCAGGGCTGACCGTGGCAGCTGCTCCTGCCCCGAACCCCTTCTCTCGCCCGCTCCTAGGACTCCCTCTAATCAGTTCCGGGTCCTGGGGCTTCCCCCTCTCCAGGACCCTGTCCCCCTTTTTTTTTTTTTTTTTTGCTTTTTGGGCTATGCTCAGGGGTTACTCCTGGCTCTGCACTCAGAAGTTACTCCTGGCAGACCTCAGGGAATGCCGAGGATCGAACCCAGACGAGTCACGTTGGAGGCAAACGCCCTCCCTGCTGTACTATCGCTCCGGCCCCTCCAGGGCCTGTTCTAACACCCACAGCTCTGCCTGCTGTAAGAACGGTTTTGGAGAACAGCTTTAAACAGCTGCCGAATCATTTGTAAGATGTGGAGGGAGAGAGGCACAACTTAATGAATAATGTGTCATAGAGGGCTACACACACACACACACACACACACACACTCTTGGGGGGCGCACCTGGCTATGCTCACGGCTTATTCCTGGCTCTGCATTCAGGAATTACTCCTTTTTTTGTGGGGGACTTTCTTGGGTCATACCCTGCAATGCTCAGGGGTTATTCCGGCTCTGGAATTACCCCTGGTTCAGGGGACCATATGGGATCGGACCCAGGTCAGCCGCGTGTAGGACAAATGCCCTACCTGCTGTACTATCGCTCTGGCCCCTGAGGAATCACTCCTGATGGTGTTTGGGGGAATCATATGAAATGCCAGGAATCAGGCAAGGCAAGCACCCTACCTCTGGTACTCTCGCTCTAGCCCCCAACACCATTCTGATTAAGTTTGAAAAGGCTCTTAAAAACCAAACCTGGGACCGGAGTGATAGCACACTGGCTCTGCACCGCTGGTGGTGCACATAGGATGCCAGGGACCAAAACTGGGCCAGCCATCCAAGCAAGGCAAAAGCCCTCCTCGATGTATTATCACTCCACCCCAAGAGATACCTTTCTGAGATACAACTTTTTTTTCCCTTGCTATTTTCCCATATTTTCTAAATATTCAGTCACAAGTGGGTGACTTGTAGCACTATGAAGAAATGACAATGTCCTGGGGCCAGAGTGATAGCACAGCGGGAGGGCGTTTGCCTTGCACGCGGCTGGCCCATGCCGCCCGGGTTCGAGCCCTGGCATCCCATATGGTCCCCCAGCACTGCCAGGAGTAACTCCTGAGTGCAGAGCCAGGAGTAACCCTTGAGCATTGCAGGGTGTGACCCAAAAAGAAAAAAAAAAAGAAAGAAAAGAAATGAGATGTCCTGAGTCCATGACCGAGGGACCCATCAGGCATGAGGCAGCCCCGGGGCTGGGGCTGGGTAAAGCACCTGGGTCCTGGTTACTGGCCGGGGTCGGGGAGCCTGGGCCCCCAACAGAGAGTGCCGCGGCCCGGCCCAGTGAGCGCGTACCACTACAGGTCGGGATTCGACTCCGTGTTCGTGTTGTTGATCGACACTTTCTTGGCCCTGGACCCGAAATTGACATGGCGGTAGGCAAGGAAATCGGACCGGCCCTCGTAGTGCTCCGTCATGGTCCTGGGCGTCTCCTCGCTTCACCAGGCCGCTCCACGCGGGCCGACACGTAGAACTCCATGACGCGGTCCATCTCGGGCTGCAGCGACTTGTAGGAGTGTACTGCGGAGGACGGAACGGTGGGCGCCCAGCGCCCAGTTCCAGCTGCGCTGCCCTCCCTGCCCCAGGCCCGCACATGAGCATTAATCAGGTTTGTGACCAGCCCCTGACTGCTGGGCTTGAGGCAGGTTTCAATCTTTGTTTTGTTTTGTTTTGGGGGGTCACACCTGGCAATGCTCAGAGGTTACTCCTGGCTCTGCACTCGGGGAATTACTCCTGACAGTGCTCAGGGGACCATATGGGATGCGGGATCAAACCTGAGTTGGATGCGTGCAAGGCAAATGTCCTCCCCACTGTGCTATCGCTCTGGTCCCCGGCTTCCGGGACCAGAACCTTTTCTGTATGTCTGTGATTGAGAGTGTGGGTTCGCAACTTTTTTCAGATGGACCCTTTCTAACTTGTTTCCTTCCTAAGGCCTCCTTATATACAGCTCAGACCCCTGTTTCATGGGGTGATCGCTCGCTTTCACAGTTTTCACCTGTGGGCCCTGGCGATACTCCTGGCAGTACTTGGGGACCATATGGGGTGCTGGGGATCGAATGTAGGTCGCACGCATGCCAGGTAAGCGCCCGCCCCATGGTGCTATCGCCCGGTCCCTCAAGCTAAGTTCTCAGCAGTGGAGCTGGCAGTCAATTAAGCATGCATTTTTTTTTTTGTCTCTTTGGGTCACACCCAGAGATGGTCAGGGTTTACTTCTGGCTCTACATTCAGGCATTATTCCTGGCGGTGCTCAGGTGACCACATGGGATGCTGGGGATCGAACCCAGGTCCGCCATGTGCAAGGCAAATGCCCACTATGCTATAACTCTGGCACCTTAAACATGCATTTTTTTTTTTTTTTGCTTTTTGAGTCACACCTGGCAATGCTCAGGGGTTACTCCTGGCTCTGCACTCAGAAATCACTCCTGGCGGTGCTCAGGGACCATATGGGATGCCAGGGATTGAACCTGGCCCGGCATGGGCCGGCCGCATGCAAGGCAAATGCCCTACCCGCTGGTATATCGCCTCCAGCCCAGGCATGCATTTTTAACATATCAATTCACTCAAAAATGATGTATTTTGATGTATATTGACATATCAACTCAAAAATTGATGTATTTTGCTCAACTGCCTTTCAGAAAAGGTTCTGCTGTTGGAAGAAGAGCAGAAAACTCAGAAACCAAAGGCCCCTCTCAGGTGACTGAAGGAAACTAAAGGCGCTCAGGGACTCCAGAGCCATGTGATTACGAGCTTCCTGAAAAAGGACTTGGGAAAACAGGTTCCAGCTGGTCACTGAAGTGCGCTTACACTTAGAACCCTGGCCCTATTATGTCCCTCACTAAGCTCAAGTGTTTCTTTTTTTTTGGGGGTCACACCCGGCAATGCCCAGGGGTTACTCCCTGGCTGTGCAAAGGAATTACTCCTGGTGGTGCTCGGGGACCATCTGGGATGCCGGAGATTGAACCCGGGTCGGCTGCATGCAAGGAAAACACCCTACCCACTGGAATATCACTCCGCCCCAAGCCTAAGTGTTTCTTAACAGAGCCCCTGGCCGCCTAATTGGAAGTTATAGATACCTACAATGCACAAGCAAGCAGGTCGTCCTTACACAGTCGCAGCGCACACACACACACACACACACACACACACACACACGGCACCGCCCCTGTCATGCTATTCATGCTCTGTGCTTTGTTTGCTATTGTTGTTTTGTTAGCTTTTGACCCACACCGGCTGTGCTTAGGGGTTACTCCTGGCTCTGCACTCAGGAATTACTCCTGGTGGGGTTCAGGGAACCATTATGGGATGCCAGGATCCAACTGGGGTCAGCTGTGTGCAAGGCAAATGCCCTACCTACTGTGCTACCGTGTTGTTAGTTTTGAAGCCATTACCTAGCAGTGCTCAGGGCTTACTCCTGGCTCTGTGCTCAAGGATCACTCCTGGCAGGCTCGAGACACTATCCAGGGCGCCGGGAATCGAGGCAAGCTCCCTCGCACTGAACTATCGTCCCAGCCCCCAGGGTTCCGAGCCAGCTTGGTCAAACACTTTTACTCATCAGGTGAAGCTGCTCAGCTTCCCCATCCCGGAGTCTTCAAGTCGTCTAGGCAGGAATTGCGGATTCTCTGGTGTGACGCGTCCTGCCCTCCCTGGCCAGCCTCCCGGCCTCGACCTCTCACATTCCCCATCCTCTGCCCCTCCAGAGTGACTTCCTGCCCCCGACCTCCCGGAGAGGAGCCCTCCCTCTGTGTGGTCCCAGACACAGCACGGTGGCCCAGCTCGGGTTTTCCTGGCCCATCCCGGCTCCCTGGGCTTCCCGGCTCCTGAACCACCCGCGCATCCGGTCTGCTGGCCCGCGGAGCCTTTCCTGAGGCTGTGACTCAGAACTGGTGGATACTAGGAGCCTGGTTCCACTCCACCCAGCCAGGCCCCGGAGGTCTGGTGCCCTCCCCCCCGGGACACGCACCTCGCAGACCCTGGAGGTGGCCGGGCTTGAAGTAGTCTGTGATGAGGCCCGTGGTGATGTCCCTGTGCTTCAGCTCCAGCTGGTCCTCGCGGTGCTCGAACCACTCCTTTATCTCCAGGACCTGCGTGCCTGTGGGCCCCTGGGTGGTCACTGCTGCCCTCGGCAGCACCCGCCTTCAGCACCCGCGAGACCTGGGAAATCCGCAGCCACATGCACTGGGAGAGCAGCTGGGCCCAGAGTTCCCGTTGGGTCCCCGGCCTGGGGCTGCCCCTTACACTCCAGGTCCTGGTAGGTGGTGAGGCGGGACACCAGGCCGTTGCTGTTGAGGTACGGGCACCACTTCTCCAGCTTTGCTTTCCGTAATGTATCACCTTCACCCCTAGGGGGCAGCGGGTCTCAAAGGCTGTGGACACAGGAGTGCGCTGGGCCTCCCAGCAGAGGCCTCCCTGCACACATGCACATGCACACATTTACGGGCGCACACACACACACACACACGTACACACATGCCTGCACATGCATACATGCATGACACACACATGCTCACGCACTCTCATGACACACACGCCCACATGCACACGCACACACTCCAATGACACACGCACACATACACACACATGCACACACATACTCCCATGACGCATACACACGCACACATGCACACACACTCCATCACACACATGACACACACATACTTCCCATGATGCGCGCACACACATGCACACACATACTCCCATGATGCGCATAACACACTCCACACACATGCACACACAACATACTCCCATGATGCGCATACACATGCACACGCACATATACTCCCATGACGCATACACACACGCACACATGCACACACGCATACTTCCATGACGCGCACACACACTTCGCCACACACATGCACACACACATTCCCATGATGCGTATACACACATGCACACACATACTCCCATGACGCATACACACATGCACACACATATACTCCTATGACGCATACACACACGCACACATACACACACATACTCCCATGACGCGCACACACTCCCGTCACACACATGCACACACATACTCCCATGATGCGCATACACACATGCACACACACATACTCCCATGACGCACACACACGCACACATGTCACACATACTCCCATGATGCTCGCACACACATGCACACTCCCATGATGCGCGCACACATATGACACACATACTCCCATGATGCACACATGCACGCATGCGCACACACACTCCCATCACACACATGCACACACAATACTCCCATGACGCTGCATACACATGCACACGCATATACTCCCATGACGCACACACGCACACATGCACACGCACACTCCCATGACGCTGATACACACACATGCACACGCACATACTCCCATGGTGCACACACACACACACATGCACATGCACACGCACATACTCCCATGCATTGTGGCTAAGCCCATCCAAGTCTCACCCGCCACGTCCCCAGGGGCCCCCTGTCCAGGCAGCAGCTCTGCCCCTGCCCCATGCCAGGGACCCTCCACCCCACGGCCCCACTCCCAGGCTCCCTGCTTCCCTCCGTGTCCTGCACAAGCTTCTTCAGAAAACAGCTCCCAGGACGCGTCCTTCGCTGACACCCTTTGAGCCCCGCCCCTCCGGCCCCAGCCCGCCCCCCGCCCCAGCTTCTCCGGCACTGTCTCTCCCTTCCCACCTGCCAGAGTGGCCGTTGCCCTTCCTGCCCACAGCTGTGGCAGCCCTGCTCGCCCCTCACTACGCCACTCCCTCTCTGCCCGACCGCAGAGCTGAGGGGCGCAGCCCAGGCCAGGGCCCCTGGGTTCCTCCCCCCCTCCCTCAGCACCGACCTTCCTGCGAGATCTGGATCTGCTCCACCCACGAGGGCGGCATGTCCATGTCCAGGCTCTCGTCCTCTTTGCCCTGCCAGGAGGGACGGAGAGCTCAGAGGCCGCAGCATGTCGCTCTCTGCTCCCTCCCACACAGCTGCAGGCCACATCAACAGTCCTCGGACTGACACTGAGCTCTGCTGCAGGACAGCCCCTGCGTGCCCCAGCCCCCGCCGGCCAGAAGGGGCTCCAGGCACACCCTGAGAGAGGGGCTTCTGGCCTGGGGGACCACGCGTGTGTCCTGCACGCAGGTTCCATTCCCCAGCCCTCTTGGTCCCCCGAGCCGCACCAGGAGCTGGCTTTAACCTGTCAGCACCGCCAGGTGTGGCCCAAAAGCAAAGAAGGGCCACGTCCTCCTGGAGCGCAGGGTCCCTGCCTGCGTCTGGCCCAGCACAGCGGTCCTGGGTTCTGAGTGTGTCTGATCCCAGTTCCCTGACGGTCAGGGGCAGCAGAGAAACACGGCTGCTCACTCTGCCGCTCTCCACCCACCCAGGCAAGGCGGGTCTCCTCCAGGGCCCCCCCAGCTCCGTGGGCAGCACCAACCTGACTAACTCTTCTCGGTTTGGGCCCATTCCCGCTCTGAGCTTTGCCTGCGCCTCAACCCGAGAGGGTCCCCTCGACTCTGCCACTGAGGAAACTGGCGCTTCTCTCCTGAGAGGCCTGACTCCCTTCCTCCCCCTTCTAACAGTTCCAGAAACAAAACCGTTCAAAGAGAGGAAGAAAAAAAGAATTCCTCGGTGTGAAACTTTTCTCCAGGGGGACGTGGGTTAGTGTCCACCACCAAGGATGGGGTTGCCCATGGCTTAGGGGCCGTTCTGCTGGGTCCCAGGCGGCCCTGCGCTGAGCCGGCATGATGGACCTGGTGGCCGTGGTGTGGCCATTGGCTTCTGCGGAAGAGGTGGAGGCTGGCTCTGGGCTTCAGCCGCTCCCTCTCCCACGTCCTCACACGATCCTTTCAGCAGCCACGCCACGGACAAAACCGCCCAGCTCCACAGTGTCATGATTAATACTGGAAGAGACGCAAGCCAAGCTGCTGAAACTCACGGAGCGCTGGACTTCAGGCTGAAAACTCGAGGGGCGTTGGGCCAAGAATTGTCCCTACTCTACAGATCCTGGGGCTCCTGGCACTCATGGCCACGTATTCAGCCACGTGACACCTCCAAATTCCACAATATGGCCGGGTGATAGTACAGTGGGTAGGGCATTAGCCTTGCAGGTGGCTGACCCGGGTTCAGTCCCTGGCCTCCCCATATGGTTCCAGGAGCATCACTAGGAGTAATTCCTGAGTGCAGAACCAGGAATAAGCCCTGGGCATCACAGGAGTGACCCAAAAGGCAAAAATGAAAGGAAAAACATATCCACAATACTGTCAGCCCAGGAGGACCAGAGCAAATGAGATGGGAAAAGCACAGAAGCCCGCTAGGCTCAATAAAGAGAAACAGTAACACAGAAGACTCGGCTAGCCATGACAGAGGACGTCCTCAGAGGACAACGTCAATGACCAACGTTAAATTTTCTTTTTTTTTCTTTTTTGGGTCACACCCAGCAATGCTCAGGGGTTACTCCTGGCCGTGCTCAGGGGGACCATAAGGGATGCCGAGGATCGAACCCAGGTCGGCCGCATGTAAGGCCAACACCCTCCCCGCTGGACTATCACTCCGGTCCTCATACATTTTCTTTTACTGGAGTATTTTTCAATAATTCCATTTGCCTTTGTTGGTTGTGAGATGCAGTACAAAATAAACTATTCTGTGCTGCTAAGGAGACCGACTTGGGGGTGGGGTGGGGACATGGCCAACAGTGGAGGGAAGGTCACACGTGTGGTGACTAGTGTTGGAACACTGAATGCCAGAAACAACTGTATTCTGAACAACTCGGTAAACCACTGTGTTTAAATAAAGTTTTAAAAAAAAACCACTTTTCTCCAATGGTCTCAGCCCTAACTCATCACATCTGTGGCCAGCAGGGGGCACCCTGGTCACGGCCAGGGAGTGGGGGTCAGGGCTGTCCTGTGGCACGGCTCTGTGTCCTGTCAAAAGGCCCTTGATGTGCCGCCGCCGGCCGCTGGCTCCCTCCCGCCCCTCCCCAGGGGTCCCAGAGACCCTGAGACGGAGCAGTCCGCCCACAGCGCTATGCCGCGTCCCTCTGTCCTCCGCTGCCGGGATGGGGAACAGGGGTGGAGCACCCCCATTTGGGAGCCGACTGCCGGCCCCCAGCAGTCTCGGCCCTGCTGCCACCGGCTGGGCGTGCAACCGGGGCGTCTGTGGGTGGGGCTGCCGTCACGTGCAGGGTCAGCCTTAGACCCTGTCCTCCCTTGGAGGCTGTGGAGACAGCCCTGTGGACCACAGTGCACACAAGCAGGATGTGGGCAGAGGAGGGGGCTCGGGGACACGGGGGAGACAGCCACCGGCAAGCGGACCAGAGACCTCAGAAGAAACTTACCCCGTGGGGAGCTGAAGAGATAATACGGGGGGGGGGCGGGGGGTGCCTTGCACACGGCCAAGCCAGGTTTGATCCCTGTCACCCTATATGGTCCCCGAGCTCCGTCAGGGAGTGACTCCTGAGTGCAGGGCCAGGAGCAACCCTGAGCACTGGCCAGGTGTGTTTGCCCCCTAAAAAGTACCCCCACCTCATGGACCCCTTCATCTCAGACTTCAGACTTTTAGCCCTGCAGCCCATGGCTAGCTACTTGGGGCACCAGCAGATTGCACACACACTGGCTGGCATGAACACACACACACACACACACACACACACACACACAGCCTTGGGAGAATGAAAGCTCCAAGCTACAGGGCATTTGTCGCAAGTGTGGCCACTGATGGCTAAGGCCTCTGCCGCCTCAGAGGGAGGCCCCTGGCCAAACAGGTCAGACGAGGAGAGCCGACAGTCGGGGCCGGGCAGATCCGTAGGGGGGAAGCACTGGGGAACATGTGCTGGAGCCTGGCGGCCGTGCAGGGGTCTGGAAGTGAGACCCCTCCAGCCTCGGGACGCCCAGGGTCTGTGAAGGGGGGCACCTAAGCCAAGTGTGAGGGAAACGGGTCGTGAAGGCGAACCCCAGCCATCCCTTCTCACTCTGTGTGTCCACCCAGTGCCATGGGAGCTTGGTCAGACCTGCGCTTTGAGGGGCCAGGAATAGCATCTAGAATAGCATATCCTGGGGCCGGAGTGATAGCACTGCTGGGAGGGCGTTTGCCTTGCATATGGCCAACCTGGGTTCAATCCTCGCATCCCAAATGGCTCCCCGAGCACCGCCAGGAGTAATTCCTGAATGTAGAGTCAAAGTAACACCTGAGTGGGTGTGCCCCAAAAGAGCTCCCCAGCAAAATAGAATAATAGCACGGCTCCCTGGAAACAGGCTGAGCCAGGCGGGGTGTTGGGGCCCACCCTGTACCCCGAGACACACCAGGTTCTCCAAGTCTTCGTCGTCGATCGCGGGCCTCCTCTTCGTCCCTCCGCCAGTTCCAGCTGGGCCTTGTCGGTGCCCAAGAGCATATATTCCCACCGCAGGCTGTCTCCGAGGTCAAACACCAGGTCCTGGGGAGAGGGGCCGGCTGAGTGCACTCACAGACCACCACACTCCTCCGCTCCAGCAGATGGTGGGGAGTGGGAGGAGATGGGTGGGAGACGGGTCCTGAACCAGCCCACCCTCGAGCCACTCAAACCCCCTTCCTGGCCGCCAGCCCCCATGGTTTTGGGCTCCTGAGGGGCTGTGCCCGTGGGAACTGCCCCTCCCGCCTCTGCCTTCTGACCACCTCAGCCCCCTGAACTGGGGCTCACTTTACTGACTCAACTGTGGGCGTCCTCAGCCCCCCACACCCCGTCCACTGCCCCAGGGGAGTGCACCGCCTCTCTCATTCTGGAGAGAGATCAGAACCCACAGTGACCTGTCCAGGAGCTGTCCTGGTCATGGTGCTCACTGTGTGTCCATCCTGGGGCTGCCCTCAGAGCTGGGCATCGGCTGGTGGGGGCTTCCTCAGGAGCTCCCATTTCGGAGCCCCCTAGCAGCACAGGCTGCCTAGATGTGCGGCTTTCTCTCTGGATCAAGGCGAAACGGGCAAAGCGGACCACGCCTTGTCCCCACAGCCTCTTGCCTCGCCGTCGCCCAGGTCGCAGAGCTTCCTAAACTGCTTTGGGGTGGGGCATTTCCCAAGGGCTCCTCCCTGGCTCTTACCCCTGGACTATCTCTATGGCCTCCCAATCCTTAGGTCTGTGGTTTCCCTTTATCTTTTTTGCTATTCGACTCACACCCGGCAATGCTCAGGGATTACTTCTGACTCTGCACTCAGAAATTACTCCTAGTGGTGCTTGGGGGACCATATGGGATGCCGGGATCGACCCCTGGTTGGCCGCGTGCAAGGCAAACACTCTCCCCGCTGTGCTGTGGCTCCGACCCCCTGGTCTGTGGTTTCCTGGGGGGATCTTTATTGGGTCCCCTCCGGGGCAGAGCCCCGTGACCATATTGCACGGGGAGGCGCTGGAGAGCAGCTCAGGAAGAGCCCGAGGGCCCTGCCCGTGGCTGCCTCCGCACCCGCCCAGCCCTGGCCTGCACCTTGCAGCCGTTCCAGCAGTCCTGCATGTTGATCCAGTAGTTCTTGTGGTTCCAGATGCTCTCGATGCCCAGGAAGTGATCATCCTGGGGGGCTGTAGCTGAGCCGTGAGCGGGTCAATGAAGAAGGTCTCAGGCACCTCACGCTTCCCGACAGCACCAGCACCCAGGAGTGCACCCGGAGGCCGTGCAGGGGGTCCTCGCTCTCCTTCTCCAGCTCCTGCACGGGGAAGGAGGCAGCAACGGGCCTAAACATCCCCCAACTCCATGTTTGCAGCTGAAACCTGGCCTTGAGCTGGGGTTGACCCAGACGGCACCTCCGCTGGCTGCGAGGAGCCTCGCGACACCCTCCCACTGAGGAGAACTAGCAGTGCACTGGGAAGGCCGGGTCGCTCTCAGCCTACGCACTCGAGCTGCGGGAGGCCGAGGTGCCTGGGATCGACCGAAGTTTCTGGGCTGTGACTCTGGGTGAGTGGACACCAGGGAGGGGGGACAGGGCCTCCTGGTCTAGTCCCCGGTGCCGCATTCACTATTGAATCTCTAGTATCTGAACCAAAGGAGCCCAGTGAATATGACATGAAAGGGAAGGCAGGAAAGACGCTGGGAGAGAAGTTGGGAGGCTAAATGGAGGGAAGAAAAAGCTGGAAAGGTGGACAGACGGGCGGATGGGTGGGTAGACAGGTGGACAGATGGATGGGTGGGTGGGTGGATGGATGGGTGGGTGGTTGGGTGGGAAGATGGATGAATGGAAGGAAATCTAGGTATGAGAATGGAAGGAAGAAAGGAGGTTTGAGGGATAAAGGAATGAGTGGGAGGATGGATGGAAGGTTAAAGAGCTGGGGGGACGATGGGAGGACAGAGCTGGGTGGGAGAGAGGAAGGCAGGAAGGAAGGAAGGCAGGCAGGCAGGGAGGAAGGAAGGAAGGAAGGAAGGAAGGGAGGAAGGAAGGAAGGAAGGGAGGGAGGAAGGAAGGCAGGCAAGCAGGCAGGAAGGAAGGAGGGAAGGAAGGAAGGAAGGAAGGAAGGAAGGCAGGCAGGCAGGGAGGAAGGAAGGGAGGAAGGAAGGAAGGGAGGGAGGGAGGAAGGAAGGAAGGGAGAAAAAGGAAGGAAGGAGGGAAGGGGAGGAAAGGAAGGAAGGAAGGAAGGAAAGAAGGGAGGAAGGAAGGCAGGTAGGCAGGTAGGCAGGGAGGAAGGAAGGAAGAGGGAGGGAAGGAAGGCAGGCAGGCAGGGAGGAAGGAAGGGAGGAAGGAAGGAAGGAGGGAGGGAGGGAGGAAGGAAGGGGGAGGAGGGCGGAAGGAAGGAAGGGAGGGAAGGAGGGAGGGAGGGAAGGGAGGGAGGCAAGCAGGCAGGAAGGAAGGAAGGGAGGAAAGGGAGGAAGGAAGGAAGGGAGGGAGGGAGGAAGAAAGGGAGGGAGGGAGGCAGACAGGCAGGAAGAAAGGAAGGAGGGAAGGGAGGAAGGAAGGAGGGAAGGAAGGAAGGAAGGAGGGAAGGGAGAAAGGAAGGAGGGAAGGAAGGAAGGAAGGAGGGAAGGGAGGAAGGAAGGAGGGAAGGGAGGAAGGAAGGAAGGAAGGAAGGAAGGAGGGAAGGGAGGAAGGAGGCAGGCAGGCAGGAAGCCTGGAGGATGGGACGTGTACAGGCATGTCTTCAATCCCAGATTTGGAATGAGATGAGCCTCAGCTGTCCTGGCAGTGGAGCACCCCAGCTCTAGAGCCCCTCTCCATGGTGGCGTGACGCAGGTGGTGGGACTCCGTGGGCCTGCAACTCTGTTCTGAACGACTTTGTGAACCCCCAATAGGGACAGGAAGCCTCCCGCAGAAGCTGTCTGTGGAGCGGGAGGGGCCCGGGCCCAGGAATCCTCTCTGTGCAGCGCCCGTTCCCCAGCAGAGCTCAGGCCGCAGCACAGGCTGGGGGCCCACCAAGAGCCGTTCTTCCTCCTTCTTCCGCTGCTTCTCCTCCTCCTCTTGGATCGCCTTCTTCCTCTTCTCCTCCTGGTCCTGCTCAAACTTGCTGTTCAGGTCCTTGGGGGGCTTGATGGTGTATTTCTTAGCTGGCAGCTTTTCCTTCTCCTGGACTATCTGTACCCAAAGAGAGGGAAGATCAGGGACCTGAAAGCCCAGTGATCTTCAATCCAGGCGATCCAGCCGCTCCTCCGGCCTGCGGACTGCCTGCAAGAGCCCCGACTGCTGCTCGGAGATGTGGGGGTGGGTCCTGCCACGTGCCCTGCCACGTGCCGTCCTCGTGCCCTGCCACGCCATGTCCCCTGCCCAAGAACAACAGGCATCCCCCAGGCCCAGACCCAGAAGCAAAGTCAGGAGCACACCTGTGGTCATGGGGACTGGTGCTGGGACCCGGGATCTCTCTCTCTCTCTCTTCCTGTCCCCAACTCACCCACCACAGCTCATATCTGGATCCCATCTAGTAATGGGGCAAACCATTGTCGTCAGTGTTTCCAGTCTGATCTTTGCAAGGTTTCAAGCATTTATTTAACAAGATTTCTGGGAGGGCCAGAGTGATAGCACAGTGGGTAGAGCCTTTGCCTTGCACATGGCCTATCTGGGTTTGATCCCGGCATCCCATACGATCCCCTGAGCACTTCCAGGAGTAATTCCTAAGTACAGAGCCAGGAGTAACCTCTAAGCATCTCTGGGTGTGACAGCATCCCCCAATAAAAGATTACTGAGAACAAGAAGAGAGGGGAAAGAGAACACACGTGTGTGCATGTGTGTGTGTGTATGTGTGCATGCATATGTGCGTGCGTGTGCGTATATGAATGTGTGGAAGGTGGCAAGATAAATGGGTGGTCTGAAGGGCATGGGACCTGCTTGGGAAGCGGCAGAGCTCGAGCTTTGAGGCCTCAGGGGCCCGACCTCCAGCTCTCGCTGTCTGGTCTCAGTCATGTTTCCTCCGCTCTCTCTTCCCACATGGGCAAGGGGCTGCCAGCCAAGAGCACTACTGTGAGAAGCAGCCAGGCAAATGGGCTGAAAACCAGACGCCCACCTGCCTCTGCTCTCTGCTGGTGCCTCTTCCATGGGGGAACTAAGAGGCCCATGTGGAAGCAATAGCCCTTGGGAGTCTAAAGCAATGAGGCCATGAGTGCGAGGACAAGACACGCTCCTTCTCAGTTCCGTCCAGCAGAGGGCGGCTTCCACAGCACTAGACATCACAGATACCTGAGCAAGGCATTCGCCTTCTCAGTTCTGTCCAGCAGAGGGCGCTCCCACAGCACTAGACATCACACGTCTGAGCAAGGCACTCGCCTTCTCACCTCCGTCCAGCAGAGGGCGCTCTCATAGCGCTCCAGCATCACAGGTGCCCAAGCAAGAAACGCGCCTTCTCACCTCCGTCCAGCAGAGAGCGCCTCCCACAGCACTCAACATCACAGATGCCCAAGCAAGACACGCGCCTTCTCACCTCCGTCCAGCAGAGGGCGCTCCCACAGCACTCAACATCACAGATGCCCAAGCAAGATACACGCCTTCTCACCTATGTCCAGCAGGGGGCGCTCCCACAGCACTCAACATCACAGATGCCCAAGCAAGATACACGCCTTCTCACCTCCGTCCAGCAGAGGGCGCTCCCACAACACTCCAACATCACAGATGCCCAAGCAAGACACGGGCCTTCTCACCTCCGTCCAGCAGAGGGCGCTCCCACAGCACTCAACATCACAGATGCCCAAGCAAGACACGCGCCTTCTCACCTCCGTCCAGCAGAGGGCGCTCCCACAACACTCAACATCACAGATGCCCAAGCAAGACACGTGCCTTCTCACCTCCGTCCAGCAGAGGGCGCTCCCACAACACTCAACATCACAGATGCCCAAGCAAGACACGCGCCTTCTCACCTCCGTCCAGCAGAGGGGCGCCCCACAACACTCAACATCACAGATGCCCAAGCAAGACACGCGCCTTCTCACCTCCGTCCAGCAGAGGGGCGCTCCCACAGCACTCAACATCACAGATGCCCAAGCAAGTCACGCGCCTTCTCACCTCCGTCCAGCAGAGGGCGCTCCCACAACACTCAACATCACAGATGCCCAAGCAAGACACGCGCCTTCTCACCTCCGTCCAGCAGAGGGCGCTCCCACAGCACTCCAACATCACAGATGCCCAAGCAAGACACGCGCCTTCTCACCTCCGTCCAGCAGAGGGGCGCTCCCACAGCACTCAACATCACAGATGCCCAAGCAAGACACGCGCCTTCTCACCTCCGTCCAGCAGAGGGCGCTCCCACAGCACTCAACATCACAGATGCCCAAGCAAGTCACGCGCTTCTCACCTCCGTCCAGCAGAGGGCGCTCCCACAACACTCAACATCACAGATGCCCAAGCAAGACACGCGCCTTCTCACCTCCGTCCAGCAGAGGGCGCTCCCACAGCACTCAACATCACAGATGCCCAAGCAAGATACGCGCCTTCTCACCTCCGTCCAGCAGAGGGCGCTCCCACAGCACTCCAACATCACAGATGCCCAAGCAAGACACGTGCCTTCTCACCTCCGTCCAGCAGAGGGCGCTCCCACAGCACTCAACATCACAGATGCCCAAGCAAGACACGCGCCTTCTCACCTCCGTCCAGCAGAGGGCGCTCCCACAGCACTCAACATCACAGATGCCCAAGCAAGACACGCGCCTTCTCACCTCCGTCCAGCAGAGGGCGCTCCCACAGCACTCAACATCACAGATGCCCAAGCAAGACACGCGCCTTCTCACCTCCGTCCAGCAGAGGGCGCTCCCACAGCACTCAACATCACAGATGCCCAAGCAAGACACGTGCCTTCTCACCTCCGTCCAGCAGAGGGCGCTCCCACAGCACTCAACATCACAGATGCCCAAGCAAGACACGGGCCTTCTCACCTCCGTCCAGCAGAGGGCGCTCCCACAGCACTCAACATCACAGATGCCCAGTCCTGAACTGCAGGAGTCCCCCACCCCCTATTCTGGGACATTGGTTGTTGTTTTGGTCATACGTGGTGATGCTCAGGGTCACTCCTGGTTCTGCATTCAGCACTCCTAGCATGCTCAAGGGACCATATGGGGTGCAGGGGATTGACCAGGGTCAGCCATGTTCAAGGCAAGCACTCTCCCCACTGTACTATCGGCTCCAGCGCCTGAATCCTGAGGTGAATTCAGCTCAGAAAAGGCATTTTCAGTCTGTGGAATGGCTCTGCCAAAGACAAAGAGACACTTTGTGTTGGCTTCCACTCCAGTCCACTGTAGACAGACACAGCCAGAGGGACGGGGCCAGTTTTGCTGGTGGGCTGGGACACCTTCCTACCTGGGCGGCAGCCGCAACACCACCGTCCACTTATCTGTTTTTCCCTGCTGTGTAACCTGCTCGTGGCTTTTGTTTGCTTCTTTCAGAGTGTAAACGTTTCCTGAAAACCAAATTGCCGACCACTCCACCCCCACCCTTTGGAACATCTGGAGAACCAATAAGCTTCTTCCTGAGCAAGAAATCTGGATATGGTATTAGAACAACGTGTCCAGACTTAGCCTGACGATCAGGACAAATCAGACAGAAGCCACTTGGCCTTCACAAAATCACCCTGCTGGGAAGCCCAGCAGCTGAAATTGAGCTAGGGTAAAGGGGGAGCATGGCCCAGTGAAGGCCTGCAGTCTGCTAAGTCCAGGAGAGGGGCCAGGGAGCAATGGCCACCAAGTTTAATCCCCAGCACTGCATGCACCATAGACCCCAGCGGTGGCCCTGGAGCACACCCATGAGCACTGAGCCACCCTGCCTGGCTGACTGTAGTGACCCCTGGTCCCAAGGCACTGCCTGAGGGGCGTCCTCTCCCACCCAAGAGGCGTGTCCAAGGCGGCATGGGGGGCTCTGGGGCAGCGCTCCGTACCTCCTCCTTCTTCACAGTGAGCGGGCACAGCTCCCGGGTGCGGTCCATGGAGCACAGGTTCCTGGAGCCGTAGCCGTTGACGCAGTAGGCGCTCGTAGCCTGCGCCGGGAGCAGGGAGCACAGCAGCACGCTGAAGTCGAAGCAGTTCCCCTTCTGGGTCTGGAGCACCGTGGTGGAGGAGTGCAGGCACTGGGGCTGGCCAGGGGGAGCAGCTCAGCGCAGCCAAGCCGCCCGCCCGGCCCCGCCCCCTCCATGCGCCCGCCCCGCCCCTCCACACGCCCCCGCCCCGCCCCTCCACACGCCCGCCCGCCCCTCCACACGCCCCGCCCGCCCCTCCACACGCCCCCCGCCGCCCTCCACACGCCCGCCCGCCCCTCCACACGCCCGCCCCGCCCCTCCACACGCCCCCGCCCGCCCTCCACACGCCCGCCCGCCCCTCCACACGCCCGCCCCGCCCCTCCACACGCCCGCCCCGCCCCTCCACACGCCTCGCCCCGCCCTCCACGCGCACCCCACCTGCCCACTCAGCTCTGTGCGGACAGACTGGCCTTATGTTCAGAGACCCGTGGACTGCCCTAGTGGGTGGTGGAAGGTTCGGGACGGGCGCTCTCTGCTTGGCTCTGCTCTGTGCTGGCCCATGGGGCCCTCACCGTCCACTCCCGGCCCCCCTACCCTTTCCTGTCTCAGCACATTTTCCTTCTTGAGGTGGAGCCGTCAAGCTGGTAAAAGCCCAGAGACGGGACCCAGACACGCCCCCTCCCCACCTCCCCTCCTTTCTCAGCCCCGGAAATCAAATTGTGAGAGGGAAACTGGGGTCAGAAAGCGCAGGAAGGGATGGAGCCATAGCACAGCGGGGAGGACACTGGCCTTGCTCAATCCCCACATCCCCGAGCACCGCCAGGAGTAATTCCTGAGTGCAGAGCCAGGAGCAACCTCTGAGCATCACGGGTGTGACCCCCAAACGTCCACCCCCAAATGGACCTAAGAAAGAGTGGGGAGCCCTGAGGCCAGGCTTGCTATGAGGCCTGAGGCTGGTGTCAGCCTCTCTGGGCGGGGGCCTGGGGGACGTGGACAGACTCGTGGCTATGGCCAGAGCCCCCAGAGCCTGCCGGGTCACCTCGGGCCCCAGAGCCTGCCGGGTCACCTCGGGCCCCCCAGAGCTGCCGGGTCACCTCGGGCCCCCAGAGCTGCCGGGTCACCTCGGGCCCCAGAGCCTGCCGGGTCACCTCGGGCCCCAGAGCCTGCCGGGTCACCTCGGGCCCCAGAGCCTGCCGGGTCACCTCGGGCCCCCAGAGCTGCCGGGTCACCTCGGGCCCCCAGAGCCTGCCGGGTCACCTCGGGCCCCCAGAGCCTGCCGGGTCACCTCGGGCCCCCAGAGCCTGCCGGTCACCTCGGGCCCCCAGAGCCTGCCGGGTCACCTCGGGCCCCCAGAGCCTGCCGGGTCACCTCGGGCCCCAGAGCCTGCCGGGTCACCTCGGGCCCCCAGAGCTGCCGGGTCACCTCGGGCCCCCAGAGCCTGCCGGGTCACCTCGGGCCCCCAGAGCCTGCCGGGTCACCTCGGGCCCCCAGAGCCTGCCGGGTCACCTCGGCCCCCAGAGCCTGCCGGGTCACCTCGGGCCCCAGAGCCTGCTGGGTCACCTCGGGCCCCCAGAGCCTACCGGGTCACCTCGGGCCCCAGAGCTGCCGGGTCACCTCGGGCCCCTGGGCCTAGGGACAGAGACCTGTGGGGGGGAACACTTACTGGCTTGAGGGGGTCGGGCAGGGGCTCCATGGAGAGAAAGTCAGAGACAAACTGGGCGCAGGTGTCCCAGTTGTAAAGCTCGGGGTAGGGCATCAGGGGTGGGCCGCAGCGTGGTGCTCCACGAACTTCTGCAGGGAGAGCACAGCCCCCGTGAGGGGCTTCCGCTTGTCACGAAGGAGCCACAGAAGCCCCTCGAGGCCGGGAGGCCAGAGGCCGCCCGGTGCCTGGGCCTGGACCCTCAGCCCCGAAATAAGCATTTACTGCCCCCTGCCAGCCCTTCCCGAGCCTCTCCCCCTGGCTGGGCTGGGAGGGGAGCGGGACTGTGTGGGTACACGGAGCTGGGGGTCCCGGCTCTGGGGCTCGCCACGGCAGGGCCCAGCAGGTGCAGAGGCGTGACAGGGGTGGAAGCCCCCGTAGACACCAGCGCCCCGTGCGTCAGAGCCTCCTGGGAGCTTGAGGTGGGTCCCACCAGCCAACTGGCCACCTCAGTTCCTCTTCACGCAGGCCCACCCTGGACAGCCCCACTGCCCACTGCAGGGGCAATCTGGTTCCCAGCACGAAGGAGCTGCAGGAATAGTCTGCCTGTCGCTGTCTCTGTTTTGGTACCACATCAGCAGGGCTAGGGCTGACCCTGGCGCTCTGCTCAGGGAGCCGCTCCTGGGCGTCTGAGAGGACCACATGAGCTGCCGGGAACGGCCGGGTCAGCTGTGTGCAAGACCGGCGCCTCCCCGCAGTGCTCTCGACCCGGCCCGGCCCAAATGCTGCAGCGAGACCTAAGGCCGGAGGTCGGGGGGCGGCTCAGGGGCCGGAGCCTGTGTCTGACACTCCCAGACACAGAGTTTGATCCCGCTCCTCAACGCCCCACTGGGCCCCTGTGCATGGTCAGGGAGGTCCCTAAGCTCAACACGTGGGTCTCGACCCTGCAGGCCCACATGCGGGGGGGGGGGAAGGACTCGAGACAGGTCAGGCTGGGCTCTCTGACAGTGGCCGCCGGGTCAGCTTCCTTTGATTTCTCTGTCCTTCCCTGCACCGGCTGAGCTCTGGGGCAGGCGGCTGCCGGGCGTGAACTGCTCTTGGGTGGGGGCGTGGGGGCTGCAGTCCGTGTCACCGCTGCTCCATGCCTGACTCCAGTGGGGGTCTGCGGCCCCTCCTCTGCCCCTGCCCAGCCCACCCGCCCCAAGCTTGGCTTACGGGCACTTGGCACTCGTTGAGCGGGTGCAGGAAGAGCGGCACGCGGTCGGGGCACAGGTGGCTGTACTGTCTGGAGAAGTTGTCCGCCACCTGCAGCAGCCGCTCCTCCTTGGGCGAGTTGCTCTGATAGGAGAGGGGCAGCTTGGACATGTCCACCGAGTGTGTGGGATGCACCCTGTGGCCGCCAAACGGGGGCATTAGCACGGTGCCCACGGGCCAGCTGAGCTGCCCCTGGCTCTGTCCCGCCCTCCTTCCCCTCTCAGAGGCCGAGGGCGGAGCATCCTGGTGTGCGGCCACAGGAACAGAGAGGTTGGGGGGAGCAGCCCAGCGTCACACAGCTCATGGAGGGGAGTGGGAGACGGCGCTCTGGGGGGCCCCTGGGATGCCCGCTGGCGCCCGCTCACTCGCTGGGCACGGGGACGTCCACGTCCTGCAGCTTCTGCTCCAGGTCTCGAACCTCCTCCTGCGTCATGATGGGCCCCTCCCAGCGCGGCTCCGGCGCCCTCTGCATCGGCTTCTCGCCGCGCTCAGCCCGCTCGGCCGCGTCCTCCCGCTCCGCCTGCTCCTCCTCCTCCACTTTTCTCCCTGAGCACCTCCATCTTGGTGCTCGGACTCTGCGGAGGGACAAACGTGCCACAGTGGCTATAGCTGGGGCGGGCCGGCAGGACCCGGCAATGCAGCGAGATTGGGCGGAGGTCGAGGTTCAGATCCCGCAAGGAGGCGCCCACTCCACCGCCTCCCTGAGCCCAGAGCACAAGCGGCTGAGCGCTGGACACTGGCTCCTTAGGTCAGTGCTAGGAGGGCTGGGGGCTGGGGGTGCCTGTCCCAAAGATCTTATCTGAGCATGGGTCTTAGGGCCAGTCAGTGAATTGAATAGAAACGTTTGTAACAGTAAGGTGTGACGATATTACATGGAAGGAGAGAGGGCTGGCGCCCTTGACGCAGTAGATGCTGTTTTGCAGGCACTCCGCCTGGTTAGGTTCCTATAGGGTCCCCAGCACCGCCAGGAGTGATCCCTGTGCGCAGAGCCAGGAGTCAGCCCTGAGCACCGCAGGGTGAGGCCCCCCAAAGCCACCTCCACCCCCTCCCAAAAGGAGAAGAAAGATGAGGAGGGGGAAGAGGGTGAGAGAG
Organism: Cryptotis parvus; assembly: GCA_021461705.1. Lineage (NCBI taxonomy): Eukaryota > Metazoa > Chordata > Mammalia > Eulipotyphla > Soricidae > Cryptotis > Cryptotis parvus. The sequence continues at coordinate 32,077 of JAJIBD010011803.1, forward strand.
AAGAAAGGAGGAGGGTAAAGGGAGGATGGTGAAGGGAAGGGGAGGAGAGGAGGAAAGAAAGGAGGAGGAGAAAGAGGAAAAGGGGAGGAGGAAGAGAGGAAGGGGGAGGGGTAGCGGAATCACCCAGCCAGGGGGATCCCCCCAAAGCACCTGGACAAGAGGCGGGGGCTGTGGCTGGCAGCAGCCTGTGGTCAGTTCGGGGCTGCACACAAGCAGGGAGGCCCCGGCCCAGCACTGCGCCAGCTCCCCTGAGGCTGACCACTGGCTCCATGGCCAGTGCCCACCTGTGCCTGGTCCCGACAGCTCTCCTGGTCCACAGGTGCCCTGGAGCAGGCTGAGGAGAGGGCTGGGGGCACCTCTGACGGTGGGAGGAGGTTCACTGCCTGGCACAGGGCATAAAGTGGGGGTGGACCCCCAGAGCCAGGAGATGACCACCATGGAGACCTCGGCTGCTGCAACGGTCAGAGTCCAGAGCTGACCCCACTGAGGCCCGGACTGACGCCCCCAAACTTCTGAAAGCTCAACCCTGAGTCAGCGGCGGAGTCTGGTGCTGGCACCGTAGCTTGGCACCTTCCCGCCAACACCAGCCTGCCCGTGCCCACTGCCCTGCCCGTGCCCACTGCCCTGCCCCAGCGCCCACCTCCCACATCTGCTCTTACAGCAATTAGGGCAAAGATCTGAGAGCAGCAGAACCAGCCAGTGGGTGCCAAAGGGTGCGGAGGGTGGCAGAGGCTGGGAGACAGGATAGGGCTGCCCCAGATTCGACGTCGACCCCTGGTGCAGACGGGATGGGAGCAAGAGGACCGAAGGGACCCAGAGGAAAGGCTGGCGCCTCTGAGCTGCAGCGGTCCGGCCTCCTGGAGGGACTCTGAGCTCGTCTTGCCCAGGGCGCCAGACGCTCCTTCCCCTCCTCCACCCTTAGAGGCCAGGGCACAGGTGACCCTTGGGGACAGAGCAGCCTCGCTGCTGGAGGCAGTCAGCCTGAGAACCCAGAGGCTTCCACTCCACACACACTCATACACTCTCACAAACGCACATATTCACACACTCATGCACACACACAGCACATGCCACACATGTGCACACACACATGCACCCACACAAGGTCACACATACACTCTCACACTCTCATACACACATTCACACAGCACATACCACACATGTGCACACACACATGCACTCACACAAGGTCACACATACACTCTCACACTCTCATACACACATTCACACAGCACATACCACACATGTGCACACACATACACATGCACTCACACAAGGTCACACATACACTCTCACACTCTCATACACACATTCACACAGCACATACCACACATGTGCACACACTCACACATGCACCCACACAAGGTCACACATACACTCTCACACTCTCATACACACATTCACACAGCACATACCACACATGTGCACACACACATGCACCCACACAAGGTCACACATACACTCTCACACTCTCATACATACATTCACACAGCACATACCACACATGCACACACATACACACATGCACTCACACAAGGTCACACATACACTCTCACTCTCATACACATTCACACAGCACATACCACACATGTGCACACACACACATACACACATGCACTCACACAAGGTCACACATACACTCTCACACTCCCGTGCACACACACATTCACACAGCACATACCACACACGTGCACACACTCACACATGCACTCGCACTAGGACACACAGAGTCTTGCACACATACAGCACATAGCACCCATGCACACATATACTCACATACACACATCACACAGGACACGCGCGCAGTCTCACTTGCACTCACATACTCGCACGCAGCACACACCATAACTGTGCACTCACACACTTTCACATAGCACATGTCCATTCACACCTTACACACACACTCTCTACACTCATACTGAGAGACACATACACCCCCACGCCTGGACACACACACTCACACACTCCCATATAAACATGCTCACGTGCACACCAACAGACACACACCCCCTCCCCCAGAAAGAGAAGAGCTGAAAGCCTCTTACCAACAGCACCCCACTCCTCCTGCCAGACAAGGTTGAGCACCCCCAGACTCTGCTCCCCCTCACCACTCTCTCTGGGCTGTCCGGACCGGCTGTTACTCCGTCTCCACGGTAACAGCGTCAGCGCGGAGGGCGGGTCCCGGGAGCGGAGACTTCTGGGAAATGTAGTCTTCCCTTTCGGTCCTGGGGAGCCCAGCCTCCTCCAGGGCCCTGGGCCAGCGGCCGGCGGGAACCAGCTTGTGCTAGCTGGGAAAAGCTGATTCTTAAAATTTCAGGAATGTTTGTAAATCCAAATCAGTTGAAAAGCAGCATAGGCCAGCAGGGAAGGCTTAGCCCATGCCTCCAGCCGACTCCTCTTTCTTTTCTTTCCTTAGCTAATTTTGCTTGTGGGCGCACACTGCCCAGTGCTGGGGCTACTCAGGGCTTGGTACTTAGGGGTTTCTCCCGGTGGTTGTGGCCCTGTGAGACTAAGGACAGAGCCAGGCCCTCGTGCGCTGCCCCCTGCCACCCTCCCCCATCCCCAGCCTCTCTCATCTTGCTTTTGTATCAGCTTTTCTGAGGAAGACCATTTCCTCTCTCCACATCTCTATCTCCACCATCTCAAGACTCTTGGTTTCCTCTTGAGGAAACCAGCTCCTGGTTGTGAAATGGAAGCCCAGCCCCCAGGCAGGGAGTTGCACACTGGACTGGGCAGGGCCACACCAGGCTCAGGCCCCTGAAGGCTGGTTCCACGTGCTGTCAGCCACTGGGTCTGGCGGTGCCCACCAGGCAGAGCCCAGATATGTGCTGGCCACAGCCTCCTCCCGCCTGCCCCTCTGCCCCTCAGCTGTGCAGAGGCCCTGACCGTCCAGCCCTGGTGACACAGACCAGAGAGCAGGTGTCCAAGTGGCAGAGGGGGGGCCCTGTGGAGTCTGCTGGAACTCCCCAACCCACCCCGCACCTCACCATGGAGTAAGCCCGTGACAAGGGATGCCCAAGGCACATTAAATATCTGACTCTGATTCAACTTTAAAAACTCCTCCTGAATCCTGTAGCCCCCTCTTGCCCCGAGATCCATCCCTGACAGACCTCACTCTGCTGAGACCCCATAGTTCCATCATTCTCTGACGGACCCCACATGGCCCGAGACCCCACAGTTCCATCCAGGCTGCTGATTTTGGTTCTTTTCTTAGAGGGAGCAATGAAGGTCCACAGGCAACATGATGAGAGAACGGATCTATTGAGTGTCGTGGAGGGGTGTTTTGACAGGGAGGTGGTCTGTGGTGATAGGTGTGGTATAGAAATTATGTGTATGCGAAGCCATTAGAGTAAGCTACAAGATCTCAATCAGATAGCATGAAGAGGCTCACAAGCTGCTGCGGAGGCTGGAACTCGGCTCGCCCCGGCCCAGCTGAATATGGGGCCCCAGGAGGGCAGACGGGTTTTGGGAGTGGCCCGCCACCTCTGGGGGGTCCCGGAAGCAGTCTATTTTATTTCCATTAAAATAGTGGAAACAGTAATGTCTTTTAATGCACTGCATTCCACGAAGAGCAGGAAAGTTTGGCGGAGGGAGAGATACAGAGGAGGGAAATGACATACAGAACCCGCCAAGTATTTGAGGTGTGGGAGGGGGAGGGAGGTGGGGACATTGGTGACGGGAGATGGGTTTGGGTGGAGGGATGGGTGTTGGAACACTGTAGAACCAAAACTCTACATGAGCATCTTTCAATTGTATGTCTAAAATGGTGTAATAATATTTGGGGGGAATAATAAAATAAAATTAAATCGAAAAAAAAAGATCTCAATCAATAATTTTTTTTTTTTTTACTTTTTGGGCCACACTCAGCTATGCTCAGGGGTTACTCCTGGCTCTGTGGTCAGGAATTACTCCTGGCGGTGCTCAGGGGACAATATGGGGTGCCGGGATCGTACCTGGGTCCGCCGCATGCAAGGCAAATGCCCTACCTGGCGTACTATCACTCCAGTCCAATAAAAAATATTAAAAAATCTTCCCTGAGAGGCAAAACTGCTTCCAGGGAGGCCTTCTCTGAGGATTATCTCTGCAAAGATCATTTTTACCCCCTTTCTTCTCTGTAGTAACCAAGGCCAGCTCCCTGAAGGGCCAGTGGACCCGCCCCGCTCCAATGCTCATGGTGGTGCGCGTAACCCGCTTTCCCTCGCCTCCCTCCTCCCCACAGAACAAAGACGTCGGCACACAGACTTGGTGCTCCCCAGATGAAAACCCCGAGCTCCGCGGGAATCTGTTGTTTATTTTAGCTAGTTCGTGTTCTCCCCAACAGTGGCGTTCCTGACATCCAGTGTCTCCAGATACCTGGAGAGCTGCTCACCCCCGAATAGTGGGGGCTTTTCTGTGAGCCCCAGGACAGACTGGACAGCAGGGCCAACCTCCCTCCTCACCCCCAAAGCAAACCTCTAGCCCACACTGCCCCCCAGGGGAGTAGGATCCCCCTAAGTGTCGCTAGAGGGAAGATGGGAAAGGGCTGGGGAAAGGTATTGGCAAAAGCTATTCCTGGGAGCAGCAGGTGGTGATGGCAGAGAGGACCAGGAGAGATTGGGGAGGATGAGGTCACGGCTCTGGCTGGCAGCATCTCGGGGTGGCGGGTCTCCCTGCATGTGGGCTGTGCGCCAGACCCTCAGGGGCATCCAGATGGAAGCTTGAGACCAACCTGGTCTCTGGCCCTTCCTCTCCAGCCCCCAGGGAGACATAGTGTCATTCAGGACACACAGTCGGCCAGAGCCCAGAGCTGAGTCCAGAGTGCCTGGCATGGGGGGGCACAGACCCCTACTCATGAGACGTGACTTGGGCCTGATCGATGCGCGGCGCCAGAGGAGGAGACCGTGGCCCGCTGGCCCGGGAAATAGAGCACCAGGAACCAGCCGAAAATGAAGACACCTGTGCGAGAGAGAGCTGTGGCAAACAGGGCGGTACCTGTTTGCCACAGCCCAGGGAGTCCGGCTGGGCTGACTGGCTGACACCCAGAAATAGTAGCTCCGTTGTAAAACAAACACACAGAAGTTCAATACAGGAAAAGCAGGCACCGATCAAACCCAGTCCTGAAAACCTAAATGAACTAAGCAGATATCCTGGCCATAAAATTCAGCGTCCGTGAAATACAGCCTGTGCCTGCACATGCCTCCCCCAGGAGAAAGGACGTTCCCGCACACAGAACAGCCCCCGCGGGAGGGGCTCTGCCCCCCTGCCCCCTGCCCCCAGAAAAGACATCGGGGATGAGCCCCAGCAAGAAGGGAGGTGTAGCCGACCACAGAGATTGTGCTCTGACGGATTCACCATCCTCTAGACCGTGTTCAACCCCAGCCTCAGAGTTTGCCCGCAGCTGAAGCCGGGCTCCAGAGCAGGACGAGCTCTGTGAACTGTTCAGCTCTGAAAGAATGTGCCCTCCAGAGTCAAGACACTGTTCTCCGCCTTTCAATATTGTTTGTTTGCTTTTGGTTTGGGGCCACACCTGGTGGTGGTCTGGGGTTACCCCTAGCTCTGCATTCAGGAATCACTCCTGGTGGTGCTGGGGAGTCATATGGGATGCCAGGAATCGAACCCGGCAGGCCACATGCAAGATCAATGCTCTACCCGCTGCACTATTGCTCTGGCCCTGACTTTCAATTTTAAATAAAAAAAAAATCTTTCAAGAAATTTTTTATTGGGGTCATACCTGGATGGTGTAGGGGCCATTGAGGGCTGGGGAGGGAACCCAGAGTGTCACACAGACACACACAGACACACAGACACACACACACACACACACACACACACACACACACGGCAACTGAGTCACACCAGGTCCTCTCCCTGGGACTTTCCAGACACAAACTGTGATTCTTCCTCAGGGCCCATCTGAAGACTGTTACAGCGACTTCTGTTACTGAAGACCTACTATGTCCTCACCACCTTCCAACCTCGATCATGTCTCTCTACCTGCCTCCACAGCGCTGTAGAGACCATCTCAGCCACCCCACCGCATCCACTGCTCATGGCTGACTGGACCTGACCTAAAGACTGTCCAGTTCGCTCCAGACCATGGTCTTTAGATACAGAAGGTCACAAAGGACAGAAGTGGCCAAACCAGGTTACCACTTGGGGCCCCTGGGTAGGAACGGGCCAGTGGGGAGAGAGGAACGGAGGAATCTTCACAAAGAGAAGAAGACGAAGCTACTGCTCGAGTGTCGGGTGGAAAACAAAAAGAAAATCTGCTTTTTTAAATAAAATAACTTTTCCCAGTTCCCAAAAGGCCCACCAGCCTTCTTTCCCTGGGGGTATTGGGGAGTTCTGGACATCTGAAATCAGTACCCTTGTTTAGAGGGAAGTCTGCATGGAATTCTGTTGTTGCTGTTTTTGTTATTATTTTGAGAGGGAGGGCTGTGTCATACCCACCAGCATGCCTCAGGGCCTGTTCCCAGCCAGACTCAGAAATACGCCATGCTCGGAGACCACATGTGGCGTTAGGGACTGAGGCGGGTCATCTGTGTGCAAGGCAAGCTCCTGTCCTACCCCACCTCCCAACCGGTTTCTCTCCAGCAGTGGCCCCTGCACTTCCATCACCAACGTGGATCAGGATAACATCGCCCCCCCACTCCCATCCAATCCCTGGCCCCGAACCCTCACCTTGCAAGGAGTTGAACAAGGCAAAGACATAGATGGTGGACAGGCCCAGCGGCGTGAGGATGGCCAGCCCCCATGTCATGCCCAGCAGGCTGGAGAGGCCCAGTATGGTGAGGACGCCCTTCCAGCTCTTCCCCTGTTCCTTGCCTGCCATGGCACTGGACAGAGTGAGGATCTTCCAGACCACCAGGCCCAGGACCACGGCACTGAACAGGAAGGTGATGAGAAAGTAGCCGTGGACGGTGACATAGAGCGCAGAGTCGGCCGTTTTCTCAGAGAACCAGCACCTGCGGGGGTGGTGGGCACTGAATTGGGAGTGCCAGTGAGTCAGGGGGCAGTGCCACTTGCTGACCTATTTGGCAGAGAAGATGGTGTCTCCCCCACATCGGAATCTCCTTAGACCAGAGGGTCCACAAGGGTCCAACTGAAATGGTAGCACTAGACTAGAACTGAGTATTGAAAGTAGGTAGATGGATATTGGATATACATGATAACCTTTCAGTGTTGGTACTGCAAAGCAGAATGTGCAAAAAGAGAGAGGGGAGAGAGAGGGGGTGCGCCTGCCGTCTGCCATAGAGGCAGGCTGGGGGGAGGGAGGAGGGAATCGGGAACATTGGTGGTGGGAACGTGCACTGGTGGAGAGGGATGGGTGCTGGAACACTGTATGACTGAAATCGGATCATGAATAGTTTTGTAACTTCATAAACAGCTCATGGTGATTCAATTAAGAAAAAAAGGGTTCATGGGGCCGGCGTGATAGCCCAACGGATAGGGCATTTGCCTTGCATGCAGCCGGCCTGTGCCGGCCCGGGTTCGATCCCCCGGCATCCCATATGTTCCCCCGAGCACCGCCAAGAGTAATTCCTGAGTGCAGAGCCAGGAGAAACCCCTGAGCATTGCCGGGTGTGACTCAAAAAAGCAAAAAAAAGAAAAAAAGAAAAAAAGTGTTCAACTGACTTTGGAGTCACATTTTATTTGCCTTTCATATATTTTTTAATAAATGCAATTCAGGCCAGTGAGAGTGTAGAGGGGTGGAAGAAGGCTTGTCTTGTGCACAGCCAACCCAGTTTGTTTACTTGTCTGGCCTTGGGTTTGCGGCCACACTGGGTGGTGCTCAGGGCTTACTTTTGTAGCCTTTGCACTAAGGGACCATCGGCGTGCTGGGGATTGAACCCAGGTGGACGGCACGCAAGGCCCTGGCCTTACTTGGTGTACAATCTCTCCAGCCCAGGTTTGACCCCCAGCACTTCACAGTGTTCTCCACCCCCATCCCCAAGCCCCATCAGGAATGATTCCTGAGCACAGAATCAGGAGTAAGTGCTGAGCACAGCTGGGTATGTGACCCCAAAGCAAACAAAAAGTGAAACATTTCCTTCCTACTTCCTGTTGTCGATCCTTTTCCCTTTATTTCACCTCTTCTTGTAATCACTGCCTCTATGTGGGGGAGGCAGCATAAGAATGGTAAGATGAGGGCCCGAGCGATAGCACAGCAGGGAGGGCGTTTGCCTTGCACATGTCTAACCTGGGTTTGATCCCCAGCATCCCACATGGTCCCTGGAGCACCGCCAGGAGTAATTCCTGAGCAAAAAAGCCAGGAGTAACCCCTGAGTGTCGCTGGGTGTGATCCAAAAAAGCAAAATAAAAAACAGACAGACAGACACACAGACAGATAGACAGATAGATAGACAGACAGACAGACAGACAGACAGACAGACAGACAGACAGACAGACAGACAGACAGACAGACAGACAGACAGACAGACAGATAGATAGATAGATAGATAGATAGATAGATAGATAGATATAAACAGAGAGATAGATAGATAGATAGATATAAACAGAGAGATAGATAGATAGATAGACAGACAGACAGACAGACAGACAGACAGACAGACAGACAGACAGACAGACAGATAGATAGATAGATGAATAAACAAACAAATAAGAAGAATGGTAAGATGAGAGGCCCGAAGGAATAAGACATCTGCCTTGCACACAGCTGACCCGGGTTCAATACCCGGCATCCCAAATGTTGCCCTGTGCCCGCAAGAATGATTCCTGACCATAGAGCTGGAAGTAAGCCCTAAGCACTGTCAGGTGTGGCCCCAAAACTGAAACAAATAAGAAATGGCAAGATGATATCCCCTCCCTTTTTGATTTCCAGAGGTGCTTGGTCCATCTCTGCCATCAAGTTGAGAGTGGCTGCTTTTAACAGATTAAAGAACTTTCCTTTGGTTCCGCTGCTATTGAGAGTTTTGGTTGTAAGTGTATTTTGAGTAGACATAAAATTCTTCTTTATTGGGGGTGGCATACCGGCCATACTCAGGGGGTTATTCCTGGCTCTGCACTCAGGAATTAACTCCTGGAGGTGCTTGGGGGACCACATGGGATGCCAGGGACCAACCCAGGTTGGTAACATGTAGGCAAATACTCTCCCGCTATGCTATCCTCCGGCCCCCTGACATGAAATTCTTGTTTGTGGATATTTAATTGTGAAATAATATAGAACTAAATTTTTTTTCTGTGTCTACTGAAATTAAATAGTGGAAAATTTGGTACAAATGTCCTCATTTCTATTTCTCTGGCACAAGCTTGTACTTGGCAGGTCCCCGTGTGGCCACCCCTCCTGATGGGCAGTTTGCTGCCCACACTGGGGTAATGCCAGGTCACTGAAGCCCCCCTCACAAGCCCTTCCCCTGTGCCCCCCCAGCCCCTCTTAACACAGCACCAGAGGTCCAGGGTGGGCACACTGTACTGTAGGGGTGGCTGTAAACTGCCCATTGTACAGATGAGGAGACAGAGGCCCCGAAAGCCATATGGGCTTGCTCAGAGTCACCACACAGCTAGATCTGGGCTGCTGAAATGGTTGGGTCCATAATGCCCTACACCTGGGCACCCTCCGGCAGAGGGGCAGGTGGAGGCGGAAACCCAGCAGCCCCCTCGGGTATGACAAGTCAGGTAACTGGGGAAGCAGCTTCAAGGTGCCTAAGGCTGCTGGTGGAGGTCAGGCACCTGTCTCCACTCCTGCTCTCCAGGCACTTCTCTCTGTGCCTCCGTTTACCCCAACCTCTGCCTGCATGTCCTTTCCCAGCCTTCCCGCCTCCTGGAGGCAGCTGCCCCTCGCCCCGTCCCTTTCCGTCGTCTTCCATCCTCCCTGCTTCCTTCCAGCCCCACTCACAGCTCCAGCGTGATGCGCAGGTCCTGGCCGCGGATGACAAAGCTGACCATAACTGTTGGCACTCGCGGTGCCGATGACCATGAGGGCAGGCAGACCTGGACCCAGGGAGGAAGCCTGGTCACTGGGGCACCCCTCGGAGCCCATCCTTCTCCCACCACCTCTCCCACACTGCCCCTACTGACCCCCTGTGCCTACCCCAGCCCACGACGCTGAGCTTCAGGAAATAGTGGCTGATGTAGGTGTTGAAGACCTTAATGACCAGCAGGTAGAGGTGTACAGCCTCCAGGCCCATCCAGGTGAAGGTGCAGAGCAGAAGGTAGTGCAGGGCAGCGCCCGGGACCTGCATGCAGACCCGAGCCCGCAGTGCCCAGCCCCAGGTTGATGAAGAAGACCAGATTCAGGAGGAACAAGCTCACGCTCAGGGCCACGTGGATCTTGGGGGTGTCTTCTGACTTGAACCTCTGCCCTGAGAACCTGGGGAGAAGAGGGTGGTGGCCCCCACAGGCACCAGGATCCCTTTGTCCCACCCTCCATCGCTGCTGCACCCAGAGCCCAGGCCCAATGCAGCCAGAGCTCAGGAGGTCGGGGCTCACGGCTGCTCCTCCATGAGAGCAGTTCTCGGGGGGTCCCTCAGCTGTGACCTGGCCTGGGAGAACCCGTTTCGCACCCATTCCTCCCCCAGGGGAGCACCTTCTCTCAGCCGCCACACTCAGGAATGGGTGGGCTCTCAGCTTCATCCAATTCAAAAGCAACCGCATGGCTTGGCGGGGCTGATGGGCGCAAGCCCTCTTCCGGCACAGTGGCCTGAGCCCAGCTCTGCCACCAAAGGCACATCGCCTGGGGGTTGTCTGCGCACACATGCAAACACACAGGAACACACATGCATACATATCACACACACATACACATGCACTCATGCACGTATACACACATATATACTCATGCAATGCACACATACATACATGTATGTACACACTCATGCACACATACATGCATACTCACACATGCACAAAAACATGCACACATGTGCACACATGGCACATGTGCACACACGGCACACATGTGCATACACTACACATGTGCAGACACAGATGCAGACATACAATGCACCACACACATTCACACACAGCTGTGTCAGTGACACACAGCACTGTCCTGTGTCAGTCTTCTATTTTTTGATTTGTTTGTTTTCTTTTTGCCTTTTGGGTCACACCCAGCAATGCTCAGGGATTACTCCCTGGCTCTTTGCTCAGGAATTACTCCTGGCGGTGCTGGGGGCCATATGGGATGCCGGGGATTGAACCTGTTGGTCGGCGTGCAAGACAAACACCCCTCCCCGCTGTGCTATCGCTCAGGCCCATCTTTGGTTTTTGGTGCAGCTCAGCTGTCACCCATCATGTGTCCTCTGGGGACCACTGGGGGACGGGGCCTGGGCTCTACCATACCGCAACTTCCTCGGAGTCTGTGACTCTTTCCCGAAGATCTGAGACTGCAGATGATAGATTTGCTCAGAAGCTGCAGCATGATCTGGGAAACCCCAGGTCCCTGACCCTGCCTGACCTGCCTGGGAAGGAGAGGGGTCATGCCCTGAGAAGCAGAGCAACCCCAAGCTGCGTCCTCTGAGCCTCTGAATCCAGCCAGGCGGGACAGGAGCTCGACGAGGCTCTGGCAAAGGTGAGTACAAACCTCACCTTCACATTGAAGTTTAAGCCAAGTTCAGTTTCTGCATCTGAGTCTTTTTGCGTTCCTACCACTAGCCACGGACACCTCATGAACAGCGTTTCCCCTCAACCCCATTTTATTGGCGAGAAACGGAGGCTTGGAAAGACCACTGGGATTGGGATGGCTGGCGCGGAGGGCAGGAAGGGGCCGCAGGCTGGGGAGGGGGCACCCACCTCAGGGCGATGTAGAGGATGACGGTGAAAGTCAGGAAGACCATGGAGGCGCCACAGCCTACCTGGGAGGCGCGTGAGGGTCTGTATGGTGTCCCTGTCCAGGACCGGCCTCTGTGGGTGATCCCGACCCCGTCAGCTGGACGCCAGCCTCCCATGCCCACACTGCCTCATCCCTGGACTTCCAGAACTGCCTCACCAGGAGCAGGGTGAAGAAGGTGAGGTGGTCGCACCGGCACACAGTTCTTTCGGCCCCCTGATCCGTGGAGCAGCCCCCGGGAAGACCAGTCTCCTGTTGGCCCTGCAGGGAAGGGGGATGGGGAGGGACGGGGACTCCCAGGGAGTCCATCCCTCCACCTGCACCCCGAGATCTCAGCCCCTACCTGCACTCACATCCCAGAAGACGCAGCTGAAGGTCATGTTCTGAAACCAGAGAGGGGGCAGAGAGAGGCATGGGGCTGGGGGTACCTCTGTGCCAGCGGGAGTCGGTCAGTGGGGGTGTCAGGGACCCAGGAACATGGCACCCAGCGAGGTCACGGCTGTGTGTGCAGCCTCCGTGGCTGCTCTCAGGAGGCTGAAGGGTGAGGTGTGAGGTGCAGGGGTCTAGGGTGCCCCCCAACCTGCACGGGGACTCACCGGGGCTGCTGTGGGTGGGTGAAGGTGATTTCCAGGGGTTCGGGCAGCCCACGGACAGGCTTGCGGCCCACGCTCAGGCCCACCAGACGGTTGTTGAGCACCAGGCTGCCATCGCCGGGCTAAGCTGTGCCCCCTGCAGGGAGGCCAGGCTGCAAAGGGGCTAGGGTACCCACGGCCCCTGAGACCATGACCCAGAGGGCCAAGTGTGGGCCTAAGGGCTCAGGAGTCACAACTCATCTTCCTCCTGTGCACCCCTGGGGTTTTGCTAGGCCAGGGCAGACCTTATGCTCCGGTCCCTGGGCCTCATTTATGTGAACCTGCTGGGCCTCCCCCAAGTTCCCTGTAGCTAGAAGGGAGAGGGCTAGAAGCCAGAGCAGCCAGGAGGGAGCATCAGGGGGTGGCTGGGCGAAGTGCCAGCCCCTCCCAGCACTGGGCACACACAGCTGCCTACAAGGGCCACGTGTCCTGAGGTCACATTCCCCGCACACCTGCTCCCCAGTACCACACCAAGCTGTGTGTCCCGGATACACAGGCATGGCCACTGGGGCCGGACATGCCATGGGCACCACAAGGTGGTGGGGTCGAAGTGATAGTACACATAGGGAGGGCATTTGCCTTGCACGTGACCAACCTGGGCATCCCGTATGGTCACCCGAGCTCTGCCAGGAGTGATATCTGAGTGCAGAGTGGGGAGTAACCCCTGAGCATCACCAGGTGAGGCCCCCAAAACAAAAAACAAAAAGCCAAGAGTGTGGTTCTGAGTGTGGTCCAGAAACGGAACTGATGACCGCGCGGCCACCTCTGGGCGCCTCCCTCGAGTCTCAGTAGCATCTCCAGCCCCTGCTCCAGACTCCAGAGAGGGCAGACTGATGTAGGGACCCCAGAACTGACCCCGGGAGCCTCTGGGACACCCCAAGCCTGCACCCCACCCTCTCTTTACCTTGAAGACAGTTCCTGATCCAATGTCCAGGATGGTGATGGCCAAGCGGACCTCTGGCCCTCTGTCCTGCAGGGACGTGAAGAGACTCGGGGCAGCCTCACCCCTGTCGGGTGTTTGTTCACCTCCGTCACCTGGCTCGGAACCTGCAGCCATAAAACCAGACACACAGCAGGGGAAACTGAGATCCTCGGGGAGGGGGACCAGATACGCAGGTCTCCGCCCATGTCCCTGGGAGGAGAAACTGAGGTCCTGGGGCGTGGGGGGAACAGCAGCACCCGAGCACATCGGCTGAGAGGCAGGACACCTGGGGCCCTGTCACACCATGGCGCCCATTCCCCAGAATGCAGAGCGGAACTAGTGGGGTGCTACGGGACATGTCAGGGGGTGGGCTGCAAGGGTTAGAACCTGGACGACCCTGCTCACATGTGGGGAGGTGGGACAGTGTGGGGGGGCAGCGTTGGCTCGGGGTCTGCAGACATGGGCTTCCTGAGAGCAGCTGTCCAGCTGCAGGCGCAGGGACCAATGCAAAGGCAGCGGAAGGGAGGCAGCGAGGGCAGGGATGGGCCACAAAGATTCACGGGGAGCTGCCTTCCATCCCCCCTCTCCCGCACATGCTTGCTAAGCACCAAGAGCTCAGCCAGAGACACAACACAGGGGTAAGGCGTTTCCCTTGCAAGTGGCTGACCCCGTTTTATCCAGGGTCAGGAGAGTCTGAGAGTAGGCCTAGGTGTAGCCCCCTGAAAAATAAGTGATCTGCATAGGTTTCATTGGTTAGTAACTGTAAAGTCCTTTTACTTTTCTGGCCTTTTCTGTTCTTTTGGTTTTCGAATCACAACCAGCAGTGCTCAGGGCTTACTCCTGGCTCTGTGCTCATGGGTCACTCAGGCAGTGCTCCAGGGATTTTCTGATGCCAGGAATGAAAGCCAGCCCCCCTCTTGCCTTACCCACCCACTCTCAGCCTCCCCCCCATTTTATTTCTTCTCTAGAAATAAAAGAGATTTTATTAGTCCTGTCTTCTTCTCTAGAGTCCTGTCTCTGGCGGCGGCAGCCTGAGCGGCCTGGTCTTGCCTCAAACATCAACTGGGCGTTGGAACAGAGAGGCCCTGGGGGCCCAACACTCTCCTTCCTAGCCAGAGCCTGCCCAGAGGACACAGGGTGCTTTGTGGGCAGTGTGGCGGCCACTCAAAGAGTCCCACCACTTGGATGATATAGTCAAGGGTCTAGAGATGCCCCGGCTCCAGGCAGATCCGAAGCGCCTCAATGAGAGCCCATTTGACTGAATCCTCACACTGACTTTATTCCTGCAGGGGAGCAGAGTGTGTGTCCCGGAACATCGCTGGGCCCTGCTTAATTTAATCCCTCACTCAAAAGTGGGCGCCGCCATCCCCATCTTGGCCGAGGTCACCCCACCTGTCTGGGAGGGGAAGCTGAAGCTAAGTCCAGACCAATGGAAGCCCCGTGTCTGCATTGAAGCCTTAGCAGCGCCAGTCACAGGCTGCAGGAGCATGTGGGCTTATTGTACAGGTGAGGATTGGGGTTCCCAAGGAGCAAAGGGGTTTTCTGGAGGGTCTGAGTGACATGGCCCAGGATCCCAGGCCCCCTGACTCCCAGTGTGGGGACCTTCTGAATCCAAGCACCCCTCACCCCCCATTCTGAGGACCCAGTCACCCCATGGCACACTCACACCCCAAGCAGGGTGGTAGAGTGCTGCCAAAGGGGCAGAGACTATACTTTGCCTGGCACAGAGCCCAGCGGCTCTCAGAATGCCAAGAGATACGCCCCAGGAAGGTGGGGACTGCCCCCCGCCAACGGGAATTTGGGAGCTCTTCACCTCAGAGGGTCTCAGAGAGAAGTGCAGGTCTTCTGAGACGCTGGTGCTGATGTTCTTGATATAAGCCTTCAAGAAGGGCTTGTTCCACGACTGTGTGCCATTCTCCACCAGGAAGTTCTCCAGGTCCAGCCAGTACCTGGAGGGGTCAGAGGTCAGGGGAGGAGAGTCTCTCTGGCCGTTACCCATAAGCCTGCCCCAGACCCCAGCCTGCGTGCCAGGAGCAGAGATACCCCGGAAAGCTGTCAGGCTCTTCCCAGAGGACAGGAGGGGTGACCCAGACTGACAGGGAAGGAACAGAGTGAAGGCCTGGAGCAGCCAGGCAGCTTCTGACAGAGGTGAGCCAGCCATTGCTCAAGACTTGATGGGAATCTCTCATTCTGTCTGTCCGTTATTT
>JAJIBD010011804.1:0-32536 GCA_021461705.1 Cryptotis parvus
ACCTTCCTGCTCACCAGCACCTCTGCGAGAGGCGGATCTTAGAGGATAAGTGGAGTGGGGCCTGCTTGAGCCACCGTGGGGACAGGCTCGATTTGGTGGCCTAGGTCAGCTGGCATCAGCGGCCTCCCTGACCGGGCTGCCCCAGGTGCTCAGGAAGCAACCGCTGTGATGCTCGTCCCGTCCCTGCAGGGAAGAAACACGGCATCACGGGGCTGCATCCGGATGTGGTGAGCACTCGTGTCCCACGCCCCACGCAGCAGAGGCTCCAGAACCTGAGTGGAGAAGATCACGAGGCGGCACAGCAGAAGAACTTCCCTATAGGTGCTGCCCGGGGTGACCTTGAGGAGGGCTCTGTTGGGGCTGGGCAAGGGGTGGACCCTCAGGATGTGATGAAGGTTGCTGCTTCATCTGGACGGCTCGTGGGGGCCCCTGTAGGCGTCCGGTGCCCAGTGCTGACTGTGGCCTACCGTCGGCTCTGGTAGTGCAGAGACTTGGGTGATGGGGTTTGCACCGTGAGGAGGTGGCGAGCAGGCAGAGCTTTCCCGGAGTCACACTGAGGGGCCCAGGTGGATCCCTAGGCCCAGGTACCTCCGGGAACCTCATGCTGGGGCCATAGCAGCAGCTTCCAGCTGCATGTGGCCAGGGGGCTGGCCACGGGGTATCAGCTAGAAATTGCCAGGCCATGTGCCTGTGTGGGTGAGCTGCAGACCTGATCCCTGGCACTGCCGTCAGGTGTGGGAAGGGACTCTAGGCACCAGGGTGGCTGCCGGGCCATGTGTCCCTGTTGTGTGGGACCAGGGTTGCCCACCTCCTCGGCGGTCACCTTCTACAAACTCTCTGTAGAGCGATGACCCGATACGAGCAGACCAGTGATGTTCGGGCTCAGCTCAAGTTCTTAGAACAGCTCGATCAGATTGAGAAACAGCGGAAAGATGAGCAGGAGAGAGAGATCTTGATGCGGGCAGCCAAGGCAAGTGTCTGCCGCTCGGGTCTGCACATGCCCCATCCTCCTGGCTGCCGCCGGGTCAGTTCAACTTCACTGCCACTGGGAGGCTGGGAGGTGCTCGGGGCCAGAAGCAGCTCGCATGGGGGCAGGGGCGCCCACTGGAGTCGCAAAAACATCTGAGACCAAGTCCAGCACCTTATAGGAGTTCTTCTGCTGTGCCGTCTACGATGCCAGCTTCCATTCTGGCCTACCCATGGTCCCAGGCCCTCCAGGAGTGATCTCTGAGCACCACCGGTTGTGCCCCTGACAAAGGCACCTGGCTGTGTCGCGAAGCGGTCACTGCCTCATTCACGTTCTGACACACTCCTTTCTCGGTTTGACAACAGTCTCGATCAGACAAGAAGACCCAGAGCAGTTACGGCTGAAACAGAGGCTAAAGAGGTGAAAGTTGGCGTGTCCTGCCCCGGTGTCCGCTTTGCTGCTCCTTCCGTGAGCTCCCAAAGTTCATGGCGGTTGTTGCGGGGCGGTGATTGTCTACATTTAAAGATCGTCTTTTTCTGGCTTCTGAACTGGGGAGATCAATGTTTGTTGCTTTGTACCTTCAGGGTTGTGGAATTTTCTTACGCATAGAAGAGCCCATTTGTTAAGTGCATTTCCGCTCAGGAAGGTTGGAGACCACTCGTGGTCTCGGCGCGTGGCAGTAAGCCGTGTGCATGAGCGAACCTTCTCTTCACTTTCAAACAAAGATACAGCAACAGGAGCTGGCACAGATGCGGCAGCGTGGTGCCAACCTCACAGCACTGGCGACTGGGCCGAGGAAGAAGAAAGTGGATTCCCGGCCGGGGTGGGAGACAAGGCAAAAGGGCCCGCGGCTCTTGGGTGAGCGCCTTGCAGGTGCCTGTCTCCAGCGCTGAGCTGTGAATCAGCGTGTGTATAACCAGTGCAAGCCTCTGTCATCATTGAATGTGCTGTGGTTGGGTGTGAACATGGAGAGGGTGGCCTCCCAGGCACTGGGGGACCCGTAGGGATGGGGTCCCTCAGGAAGAGTGCACGTGCACTTGGAAGCAGAGGACCAGTCCCTGCTTGTCCCGTTCTGGGACGCCAGGGTGGGCATGCTCTCCTGTTTCCTCAAGCACTCGCCTTCTCCTCCTGCTCACCTCACCTGACACCTGAGGTCGGTGCGACCCCCCAGCTCCCAGCATGGCGTCCCTGCTCAGGCGTGGTGGTGGCTCCACTCGTCCTACGTGGACAGTGTGGGCTGATATCTTGTTTTTTCTTTCTAAAGGTTTATCCTTAGGATTTAATTTTGCCTATGTGCTTGATTTGCTGAAAGCAAGGCCAGAAAGGGACTGTGAACCCATGGCTTAGCCACACCTTGGGGCTGGAGCACATGCCTGGCACTCAAAGCCCCGAGTTTGATCCTGTGAGCACCAGAGTAGTCAGGCCAGGGCCTCTCGCCACTAGGCCCCACGGTCCCTCTAGTCAGAATCTGCTCGGGCGCTTCTCTTGACTGCTGGGCTCTCCCAGGTTCAGGGATTAGTGTCCAGTTGCTTGTCGCTTTTCAGTCACAGAAGAGTTGGGGTTTTCCCAGTTGGTTTTGCAAGCTTGCAAAGGGCTGTAAGCCAGTGGCCCTTAACCCATGGCAGGTGCCTTGGCCCCTGGGCATGGTGTGGATGCGTGAGCACGTCTCGGCTCTTGCTCCAGATGTGGATGTTTGTGTGCTTGGTGTTCCACGCACCTGAAATCTGCGAGTCAGTGCTTCGAGTTTTTGAACGTTTGGCTGTTGGAGGTCTCCAGAGGTGGATTTTTTTTTTTTTTTTTTTTTTACTTTTTCTCCCAGGACTGTTTTCAGTCACCCTGGCGGAGCCTGACATGTATGTGCGGAGTCAGTTCCTCGTCGCTGCCCTTTTCTCCTGCCCTCCCTCCCCATTCCCAGGATGTCATTTGGGCCTTGATGGAGACCGTGAGCTCCCATGCTGCGCCTTGCGGTGCGTCTCAGTGTCAGGCGTGGCCTGAGGCGGCCCCAGTGAGAAGAGCCCTCTCTGGAGAATGCCTTCCTCCCTGGGCATCAGAGCTTGTCCTGCTGACCTTTCCCTTGCGTCCGGGGTGCCCAGCTGTGCCTGTGGCCGCAGACCACCTCCCTGTTGACCCTATTCATAGCGATTGGTGCCGCTGTCTGGTGGGTTTTGGTTTGTATTTAGGCCTCTGAGCCCTGGTCTCTGCTCCGACTTTCCGAGAGGTTTATGGCGACAGCGTCCCTACCTTTCAGGCGACGACCCTTCGTGCCCTTTGTTCTGGAGAGAGGCTGAAATCCAGCAGAAAGCTGTGCGCTGGGAAGTGGCCTGCCTGGCCGTCACCCCAGAGCCTGTGGAGCTGCTGGCCCACTGTCGCGGTGCCTGGCTGCCCGACCGAGCAGCCGGGTGTGCTTCCGCCCCACAGCTGCGCGTCCCTTCCCTTCCCTTTCTCTGGAGGCTTGTTTGTTCCGTCCTTTTACTTTTGGGTGACATTTGGGTGCAGGTTGCTTTTCTCAAAGAGACCCTGTTTTTGGCCCTTTTCTTCCTTTTGTCCCTCATTTCCAACCTTCGCCAAAATCTTTGCTCTTCATCTTTTACTGTTTTCTGATGCCTATAGCTTGTTTAGAAGCAGGGGTCCGGAGCGCGGCACAGTGGGGAGGCGTTTGCGAACCGGGTTCGATCCCCGGCATCCCATATGTTCCCGGACCGCCAGGAGTAGTAAGCCCCGAGTATTGCTGGGTGTGACCCAAAAGCACTAGAAGCGGGAAGGTCAGTTTGGTGCAGTGCCCGTGTGCCGTGTGCCCGTGTGCCTGCCGCAGCCCCCTGCAGGAATTGCATTTTTCTTGGCGGGAGGTAATGTGAGGAGCTACGGGGTGGGCTTGGCCCCACAGACCTGTGCCCGGCGCCCCACGCCACTGTCGCTGCTGCCGGCACGCGAGTCTGTTGATGCGGACTGTGGGGGCTTGGAACCCCTCGCTCGGGAGGCCGGAACCGACCGTGCGCGGCGTGTGGCCTCAGCGTCCGGCCGCTGTGGAGGGTCTCTAGGTACCGTACCCGGTTGGCTTCGTGTTTTCCAAATGTTTTTGTCTAGTTCAACCCAGTTTCACACCCAAGAAACGCTGTAGGGAGAGTGGACAGGGCCGTTGCAGCCTCGGCCCTTCTGCTTGTGCTTCTAGAAAGCCGCCCTCACGATCGCCCTCTCACAGTCCTGAGGCCGCGGACTCGCGATGGCCCGCCTGTCAGGTGGCCGTCCCTCAGTCCCGCCCCTCAGTCTGCCCCCTCAGTTTCTCCCCTCAGTCTGCCCCTCAGTCCCGCCCCTCAGTCCCGCCCCTCAGTCCGTCCCTCAGTCTGCCCTCAGTTTCTCCCCTCAGTCTGCCCCTCAGTCCCGCCCCTCAGTCCCCCCTCAGTCTCGCCCTCAGTCCCGTCTTTCAGTCCGTCCCTCAGTCCGCCCCTCAGTCCCAGTCTTTCAGTCCGTCCCTCAGTCCGCCCCTCAGTCTGCCCCTCAGTCCCGCCCCTCAGTCCCTGCCCCTCAGTTTCTCCCCTCAGTCTGCCCCTCAGTCCGCCCCTCAGTCCCGCCCTCTGTCCCCCCTCAGTCCACCCCTCAGTTTCTCCCCTCAGTCCGCCCTCAGTCCGCCTCAGTCCGCCCCTCAGTCCGCCCCTCAGTCCCGCCCCTCAGTCCGTCCCTCAGTCCCCCCCTCAAGTCTGCCCCTCAGTCCCTCCCCTCAGTCCCTCCCCTCAGTTTCTCCCCTCAGTCCCGCCCTCAGTCCGCCCCTCAGTCTGCCCCTCAGTCTGCCCCTCAGTCCCTCCCTCAGTCCCTCCCTCAGTTTCTCCCTCAGTCGCCTCAGTTCCCGCCCTCAGTTTCTCCCCTCAGTCCTTCCCTCAGTCCCTCCACTCCAGTTCCGCCCCTCAGTCCCGCCCTCAGTCCTTCCCTCAGTCCCTCCACTCAGTCCCGCCCCTCAGTCCCGCCCAGTCCGCCCCTCAGCCCCTCCCTCAGTCCCGCCCCTCAGTCCGCCCCTCAGTCCGCCCTCAGTCCGCCCCTCAGTCGCCCCTCAGTCCGCCCCTCAGTCCCGCCTCAGTCCGCCCTCAGTCCGTCCCTCAGTCCGCCCCTCAGTCCGCCCTCAGTCCGCCCCTCAGTCAGCCCCTCAGTCCGTCCCTCAGTCCCGCCCCTCAGTCCGCCCCTCAGTCGTCCCTCAGTCCGCCCCTCAGTCCTCCCCTCAGTCCGTCCCTCAGTCCCGCCCCTCAGTCCGTCCCTCAGTCCCGCCCCTCAGTCCGCCTCAGTCCCGCCCCTGAGTCCGCCCCTCAGTCCGTCCCTCAGTCGTCCCTCCGCCCCTGAGTCCGCCCCTCAGTCCGTCCCTCAGTCCGTCCCTCAGTCCCGCCTCAGTCCGCCTCAGTCCGCCCCTCAGTCCGTCCCTCAGTCCGTCCCTCAGTCCGCCCCTGAGTCCGCCCCTGAGTCCCGCCCTGAGTCCCCCCTCAGTTCGTCCCTCAGTCCTGCCCTCAGCCCATCCTTCAGTCCGCCCCTCAGTCCGCCCCAGTCCCCCCCTTCAGTCCATCCCTCAGTCCGCCCCTCAGTCCTGCCCCTCAGTCCGCCCCTCACGCCCGCCCCTCAGTCCGCTCCTTAGTCCCACCCCCTCACGCCCTGCCTGCATGTGGCCCTGTCCCTTCCGCATGTGGGTCCCCAACTCACTTGGGCCCCGCCCACCTGCCCTGGCCCCGCCCACCACGCCCAGGCTCCACCCACCCTTCCCAGCCCCGGCCTGCACATAGGCCTGTCCCGTGGGTTCCTTCTCTCTCTCCCTGGGCTCTCCCAGCGGCCCCCAGGTGTGTCCCCTCTTGCCCCGGCACAGCTGGAAAGAGGTGTTGGTGCCTTGGCCAGCGCTGCCTGTCTGCAGCCGTAGTGCAACCCTCGGCCCTGCCCACCCTGCCCCTCGCCCAGCGGCCTGGCTGTGACCTGGCACCTCATCTTTGGGGAACTGCCCAGGGGTCTCAGTGGCGCTGGGGACGTGCGAGTCCATGTCGGGCAGTTAGAGGCTCCCTGGACCCTCGTGGGCGCTGCCGAGTTACCGCCCTGCCCCTCGGGGGCTGCACCCCAAGTCCGTCTGCTACCCTCTGTCGGGTCTGGGGTCTGGCCTCAGGGCCTGGCTCGCCGCACCAGGCACAGTGGGTGGTCTCTGTCCACGCCCTCATGTACCACCTCCGTTCCTAGGCCGCCCAGTCGTGGCCTCTCCGTTTTCTCTCAAACTGGGGTCACGCCCAGTGCTCAGGGCTTGCTCCTGGCTCTGCACTCAGGAGTCTCCCCTTGCGGCTCGGGGACCTCACAGGAGTCGGGACTGACTCCGTGAGCCGTTGCTTGGATACACAGCACCCCCCTGTGCTGGCCCAGGCCCTCCTGTACGCTCTAACTGCCCGTCCAGGTCTCCTGGGCCACTTGACTGGGGGGCGCCTGGAGAGTCTGATGAGCTTTTCAGAACTGGTGACTCAGCACCAAAGGGCCTGGGTGAATATTCTGTGCAGCCACGATATGGGATCTACGGTCCTCATTGGCCAGCGCTGGCCGCTGGCCACACTGGAGCCCTGGCTGAGTGTCCATGAGTGAGGACCTCGTCTGCCACCTGCTGGCCGCTGGCCATACTGCAGCCTGGCTGTGTGTTCATGAGTGAGGGCCGTAGTGTGCCACCTGCTGGCCGCTGGCCATACTGCAGCCTGGCTGAGTGTTCATGAGTGAGGGCCCTTGTGTGCCACCTGCTGGCTGCTGGCCATACTGCAGCCTGGCTGAGTGTCCATGAGTGAGGGCCTCGTCTGCCACCTGCTGGCCGCTGGCCATACTGCAGCCTGGCTGAGTGTTCATGAGTGAGGGCCCTAGTGTGCCACCTGCTGGCCTCTGGCCATACTGCAGCCTGGCTGAGTGTCCATGAGTGAGGACCTCGTCTCTGCCACCTGCTGGCCGCTGGCCATGCTGCAGCCTGGCTGAGTGTGTTCATGAGTGAGGGCCCTAGTGTGCCACCTGCCGCTGGCTGTACAGCAGCCTGGCTGAGTCCATGAGTGAGGGGCCCTAGTGTGCCACCTGCCGCTGGCTGTACAGCAGCCTGGCTGAGTGTCCATGAGTGAAGGCCCTAGTGTACCACCTGCTGGCCGCTGGCCATACTGCAGTCTTGCTGTGTGTGTTCATGAGTGAGGACCCTTGTGTCCCACCTGCTGGCCGCTGGCCATACTGCAGCCTGGCTGAGTGTTTATGAGTGAGGGGCCCTAGTGTGCCACCTGCTGGCCGCTGGCCATACTGCAGCCTGGCTGAGTGTTCATGAGTGAGGGGCCCTATGTGCCACCTGCTGGTCGCTGGCCATACTGCAGCCTGGCTGTGTATTCATGGAGTGAGGGCCCTTGTGTGCCACCTATTGGCCGCTGACCATACTGCAGCCTGCTGTGTGTTCATGAGTAAGGGCCCTAGTGTGCCACCTGCTGGCCGCTGGCCATACTGTAGCCTGGCTGAGTGTCCATGAGTGAGGGCCTTGTCTGCCATCTGCTGGCCGCTGGCCATAATGCAGCCTGCTGAGTGTTCATGAGTGGGGCCCTTGTATGCCACCTGCTGGCTGCAAGCCACACTGCAGCCTGGCTGAGTGTTCATGAGTGAGGGCCTTAGTTTGCCACCTGCTGGCCGCTGGCCATACTGCAGCCTGGCTGAGTGTTCATGAGTGAGGGCCCTTGTGTGCCACCTGCTGGCCGCTGGCCACACTGCAGCCTGACTGTGTTCATGAGTGAGGGCCCTTGTGTGCCACCTGCTGGCCGCTGGCCATACTGGCAGCCTTGCTGTGTGTGTTCATGAGGGCCCTTGTGTGCCATCTGCTGGCCGCTGGCCATACTGTAACATGGCTGAGTGTTCATGAGTGCCCTAGTGTGCCACCTGCTGGCCGCAGGCCACACTGCAGACTGGCTGAGTGTTCATGAGTAAGGGTCCTTGTGTGCCACCTGCTGGCCGCCTGCCATACTGCAGCCTGGCTGAGTGTTCATGAGTGAGGACTCCTAGTGTGCCACCTGCTGGCCGCTGGCCATACTGCAGCCTGGCTGAGTGTTCATGAGTGAGGGCCCTTGTGTGCCACCTGCTGGCCGCTGGCCATACTGCAGCCTGGCTGAGTGTTCATGAGTGGGGGCCCTTGTATGCCACCTGCTGGCTGCAGTCCACACTGTAGCTTGGCTGTGTTCATGAATGAGGGCCATAGTGTGTCACCTGCTGGCCGCTGGCCATACTGCAGCCTGGCTGAGTGTGTTCATGAGTGAGGGCCCTGTGTGCCACCTGCTGGCCGCAGGCCACACTGCAGCCTGGCTGAGTGTGTTCATGAGTGAGGGCCCTAGTGTGCCACCTACTGGCCACTGGTTGTACTGCTGCCTGTCTCTGTGTGTTCATGAGTGAGGGCCCTTTGTGTGCCACCTGCTAGCCGCTGGCCATACTGCAGCCTGACTGTTCATGAGTGAGTGCCCTAGTGTGCTACTTGCTAGCCATACTGCAGCCTGGCTGAGTGTTCATGAGGGCCCTTGTGTGCCACCTGCTGGCCGCTGGCCGTACTGCAGCCTGGCTGAGTGTGTTCATGAGTGAGGGCCCTGTGTGCCACCTGCTGGCCGCTGGTCATACTGCAGCCTGGCTGAGTGTTCATGAGTGGGGCCCCTTGTATGCCACCTGCTGGCCGCAGGCCACAGTGCAGCCTGGCTGAATGTTCATGAGTGAGAGCCCTGTGTGCCACCTGCTGGCCACTGGCCATACTAGAGCCTGGCTGTGTTCACGAGTGAGGGCCCTAGTGTGCCACCTGCTGGCCGTTGGCCACACTGCAGCTTGGCTGAGTGTGTTCATGAGTGAGGGCCCTTGTGTGCCACCTGCTGGCCGCTGGCCATACTGCAGTCTGGCTGAGTGTTCATGATTGAGGGCCCTACTGTGCCACCTGCTGACCACTGGCCATACTGCAGCCTGGCTGAGTGTTCATGAGTGAGGGCCCTTGTGTGCCACCTGCTGGCCGCTGGCCATACTGCAGCCTGGCTGAGTGTGTTTATGAGTGAGGGCCCTTGTGTGCCACCTTCTGGTCGCTGGACATGCTGCAGCCTGGCTGAGTGTTCTCGAAGTTAGGCCCTTGTTGCCACCTGCTGGCTGCTGGCCATATGCAGCCTGGCTGAGTGTGTTCATGAGTGAGGGCCCTTGTCTGTCACCTGCTGGCCGCCTGCCATACTGCAGCCTGGCTGAGTGTTCATGAGGGCCCTTGTCTGCCCCTCTGGCCGCCTGCCATAGTGCAACCTGGCTGAGTGTTCATGAGTGAGGGACCTTGTATGCCCCTCTGGCCGCCTGCCATAGTGCAACCTGGCTGAGTGTTCATGAGTGAGGGACCTTGTATGCCACCTGCTGGCCGCTGGCCATACTGCAGTCTGACTAAGTATTCATGAGTGAGGGTCCTTGTGTGCCACCTGCAGGCTGCTGGCCATACTGCAGCCTGGCTGAGTATATTCATGAGTGAGAGCCCTGTGTGTCACCTGCTGGCCCCTGGCCATACTGCAGCCTGCCTGAGTGACCATGAGTGAGGGCCCTAGTGTGCCACCTGCTGACCGCTGGCTACACTGCAGCCTGGCTGAGTGATCATGAGTCCTTTTCCTGCTGGCCACTGGTCAAGCGCTAGCTCACAGTGGTTGGGCCTGCAGGCGTCTAGGGTGGTAGAACCGCGCTTGCTTGTGCTCCATCCAGCACTGCCAAGAGTGCCGGGTACTGCGCACCCCCAGTGAGAGGCTTCCCCAACGTGCACCTAGATTTTCTTTGGCTTTTCTCTTCTAAGTGCTACATGAACAACTCTCCACTTGTGGAATAGGGGTGGCTGTGGCCAGGATTGCATGGAGAGGATCTTCTGAAACCACAGGGCTCTGCTGGAGTACGCGGGCCCTGTTGCTGGCCAGGCTCACCACTGTCCTTTCGGCCTGTGGGCAGGACGTGGTCAGCCGCGGAGGCCGGCCCGGGCCCGGTGGGGCTACCGTGCGGCTGCAGGGCCTGGGCCCCGCCGGAAGGTCACGACCTGGGCTTGCAGGGTGGGCGTGGGAGAGCCACGCATGCCTTCCTGTGGGGCCCGGGCGGGGCTGCGTGCTCGCGGCCGCCCCTCTCCTCCCCCATGCTCTGATCTGACTTTCCCTCCTCTTGCCTCTAGGCCTCGGGCCCGGCTCTGCTGTCCCGGGCAGCTCCGGCGTCGGAACCCCCCAGACAGTTCACGCGACAAAGGATCACGCGGGTCAACCTCAGGGACCTCATATTCTGCTTAGAGAACGAGCGTGAGACAAGCCATTCGCTGCTGCTCTACAAAGCATTCCTCAAGTAGCTCGTGGCCCAGGCGGCGGCTGGGGACGCTTTTCTATATTTGCAGATCACGCCTTTTTTGTAACGAGCAAACGGGACCTTGAGTACTCCGCCGCCTCTCTGCAGCGGAGCCGTTTCTGTTCCTGTCTCTGAGCTCTTCAGTACAGACGGACACACTTCGGTGACACGACAGGCCGTGGTTCCTGCAGGGGCAGCGAGCCCGACTCAGCTGCGATCGAGTGGCCTTCTTGCCAAACAAGCCATATAAGACTGATGGAATCGTCTAGCAAATAACCCGCTCCCGCCTCGCAGCCCTGCCTCCGCGTTTGCTTTGGTTCGACCTGACTTCCCGCGTGGGGCGTCTACAGCCAATGACCTCATTTCATTTATTTTATTTTTGTACCAGTCAGTTGGCAAAGCAAACTGATTTTTTAGAGTATTTATCTCCCCCTTTATTCAAATTCTCGAGGAGCCCGTGTTGCGCCTCCATTGGGGGCTGAGCCCGGGCGGGCCTGGGGCCCTTCTGAATGTGGCCCCTGTACAAATGCAGTTTATTTGCTATCGCTTGTAAAGCTGTAAAGTTAAAAGAAATGAAAACCTTTTCAGCATAAATATATTTTACTTGCACTGTGTTTTTTAGCTAAAAGTGAAAACTTAGATGAAATAAAATCAAAGTTGAGAAGAATCATCACAAGACTGTTTCTCGGTGTGAATCAAGTGTTGGACAATGTTCGGTGTATTGGTCAGTGACTACAGCGTTCTCGGCACCACGACTGGCTGTGGAGCTGGAATTATTTTGCTAAGAGACCTGCGAGCCGTGGCGCCACAGAGGCCAGCGCAGAGCCCTTCTTTGTACCTATTTTTTTATTACAAATATACTAATTGGTTCTTTATATTTTCAGAGGTTATTGTATGAAATTGTCTATCGATAGTACTTTTATGACTGTAAATACCGGCTTTCTCCGTGGGTGCTCACGGGAACCTGCCCGCCTGTGAGCTGATCGCTGATCAGTATTTTTTACCGACGCCTGAAAGCTGTTGCCCTTTATTTTGTCTTTTAGGAAATCCCGCTCTTTCCATTTTTTCATGTAAATTTTGCACAGTTACTTGTTCATATGTAAATATTTTACTTTCAAAAATGAAGTTTTTAATTGCTATTGTTTTATATAGGACTGAAAGAAAATTAACTCCTTTATTAAAAACAAATTTATCTGTATTTGCTTTTGCCTATTTTTCCCACTTTTCCGGTTCTCAAATCCTGCCCTGGAAGCTGGTTGGACCTGGGGCGTCGCCCTGCGTGGCCGGTAGCCCCTTGGCCGCGGCCACAGTGGACAGCCCCGCCTGCCCCTGCGCGGGTCCCTGTGCCCATGTGGGGTCCGTGGGGGACGGGGGCGTGGGCTCCGCTCAGCGTCGCGTGGAGCTTGTCTGCGGCTCCAGCTACGCGCCTGACCCGCCCTCGGAGGGACTGCGTGGGCTTCCCTGCCCGTGGACTGCTGGGCCCTGGGCAGCGCTGCGGCCGCCACGTGCCTCCTGGCTTTGGGCACCAAGTGCCCGCGAGAGTCGGGCCCGGGCCGCGGCCGGGCAGTGAGGGCGCTGGCTGGTGGTGGGCAGGGCCGGCCCAGAAGGGCCAGCGCAGGCCGTGCCCAGCCCCGGGCCTGCGCGCCAGGCTGTGCTGACCCGGGCCCCTGCGCGGGTGGCGTTTGCTGGCGTTTGGGGCTGGGTCAGTGCAGCCAGGCGGCTGCTGGCCAGTCAGAGTCGCCTCTCGCCCCGCAGAGCCTCGAGCTTCAGAGAAATAATCCGGTTTGGGCTCAAGACGAGCCAAGGAGTCCAGGGCGGGAAAACGGTCGGTGGAGGCTGGACGGTGCAGGGCGGGGGGCTGTGGAGGGGGCGGGCAGTGCAGGGGCGGGGTGGTGGAGGGGGCGGACTGCTGGAAGGGGCGGAGCAGTGCAGGGGGGGGGTGCTGGAGGGGCGGACTGCTGGAAGGGGCGGCGGCAGGGGGGGGGTGGTGGAGGGGCGGACTGCTGGAAGGGGCGGGCAGTGCAGGGGGCCGGGTGGTGGAGGGGGCGGGACTGCTGGAAGGGGCGGAGCAGTGCAGGGGCGGGGTGGTGGAGGGGCGGGACTGCTGGAAGGGGCGGGCAGTGGAGGGCGGGACTGCTGGAAGGGGCGGGAAGTGCAGGGGCGGGGTGGTGGAGGGGGCGGGACTGCTGGAAGGGCGGGGCAGTGCAGGGGCGGGGTGGTGGAGGGGGCGGACTGCTGGAAGGGGCGGAGCAGTGCAGGGGGCCGGGTGGTGGAGGGGCGGACTGCTGGAAGGGCGGAGCAGTGCAGGGGGCCGGGTGGTGGAGGGGGGGGGACTGCTGGAAGGGGCGGGCAGTGCAGGGGGCCGGGTGGTGGAGGGGGCGGTGGAGTGGGAGGGACTGCTGGAAGGCGGGGCGGTGCAGGGGGGGGGCTGCTGGAATGGCGGGCGGTGCAGGGGGGGGACTTCTGGAAGGGGCGGACGGTGGGGCGGGACTGCTCGAGGGAACCCCGCGGGAGTGAGGGGTGGGCTGGGCCCTGGTCAGCCCTCGGGCGCATCTGCTTCCGCCCCCAGTCCTTGCCAAGCGAGCGCAGCGGGAGACCCCCTGGCCCCTGGCCCGAGTTGGCAGCAGTTGGGAGGCCCCTGGCGAGTGGCCGCAGGGGGTCCGCTCCCGCACCGGCGGCTCCGCCCCTATCCGGTCCCCGCCCCGCCCGGGCGCCCACCGGGCCTCAGTGACCGCGGCTGGCCCAGGACAGGCACGCTGGGGGCGCTGGGGCCTCCCCTGCAGGGAGATGGCGGGCGTCTGGCGCCCCCGTGCGCCTCCCCGCGGCTGGCACTAGGTGGCAGCAGGCGCCCGCGGGAGCCCGCGCAGCCTCCTGGGGTCGTTGGGGCCCAGCCGGGAAGGGCGGACCACAAGCAGGGCACGTGCAGCTGTGCCCGCCCCGGCAGGACCCCGGGACACGCGCCACCAGCACCGCAGAGGCCCCTCGAGGCCTGTGGGAGGGCAGGCAGGGCTGGTGGCCGGCCAGCCGTCCAGCAGGGTCCCAGCAGTTCCGGATGCTGGAGGGGGCGGGAGCGGGGATCGGTCGGGGCCGCCTGAAACTTGCCCCCCAGTATCCGCACCAAGGCCCCTAGCCCGTGACCACTGCCTGTATGGGCACCGGGTCCCTCTGGGGCCCACGCCTGGGGTCCGCCCTGACTGGGCCCAGGGGTGTCCCCATGCCGGGCAGTGGCAGGAGCTGGGGCAATGCTGGCACAGCCTCGACCTTCGTGCCCACTCAGCCCTGGACAGCAGTGGGACCGCCATCACCCTGCAGGAGCGGCCTCGTGTGAGCCCATGGTGCGCAGAGACCCAGAGCCCACGCAGCGCTCCCTACACACGCGGCCCAGAGCCAGCTCCAGCACCTCAGGACTGGCCAAGCACCCGATTCTAACTGACCACCGACGCCGTGACTGCCCCCGCCCACAGATGCCTGAGTGAGCCGACGGAGGCCCTGGACACTGACCGGACCGCTGGGGCCGCTTTTTACCGCCGCCGCCAACGCACACGGGGCCATCCCGCTTCACCTCTTTTAGCTTTTTTTTTTGGTACAAAATGATACAAACAACAATACAAAAGAGTTGTGCTGTTGCCGGTACAAAAGGTGTGACCGTGTGTCGGCGCAATGCATCAGACTCCGGACTCCCGGCGACCACGGGCATGCGGGCTGCTAGTGTCCGTTTCCAAACAAACATGCAGGGAGTGGGGGGGCCGGTGTGGGGCATCGAGGCCCCGGCTTGTGCTCCGAGCAGGCTCGTGCCGGGGCCTGGCCACCCACCGGGCGCCACACACCTACCCGACGGTCCGAGGGAGTCCTTCCTCAGGGCCTGGCGGGCCTGGGCCGGCTCGATGGCTGCCTTGACCTGCAGGGTCAGGCAGAGACACGCAGAGCCAGTTGGGGCATCCGGGCACCAGTGTGGGAGGGCTCGGGGGGGGGGGGTCAGGCTTCGCCGAGGAGCCTGGGGACCCCGGGGGGCCTGACTCGGGGTCCGTCACGGCTGCCCCGATTCTCCCGTCCCAACATGCGGATGAAGGTCCCACGGGAAGGCGAGTGCGGCCGCCTGTGCCCAGTGTCCGCAGAGTACGGGGCAGCCCGGAGCGTGGGGCGTGCCCAGGAAGACTGTCCCACCCCCAGGCAGGGAGGACGGGGGCTGCGGGCCTCCACGGGGCCAGCCGGGCTGTCCCTGCCCAGTGCTGGACATGGGGCTGGAGGGGCCCGGTGACCTGTCCCGCCCGGCCAGACCCCAAGAGGGGCCCGAGTGGCCTCTGGGGCCTCAAGCAGACCCCCCAGTGGGGACGGGCGCCGGGTCCTGTCCTGGGAGTGTGCCCCTTTCCTGAAGGGGGTGGGAGGGTCTGTCCAGGGTCTGTCTGTCCTGCACGGCGGCCCTGGCCTGACCACACCACCTTCACCCTCCTGGGGGGCGGGCGCAAAGGAACATCTGGGCGGGACACGGCCTGGGGTGGGGTCCGGCCCTCGGTCTGGGCTGGTGCTGGCCCCGGGCCTGCGCGCAGGTGGGCAGTGCCAGGCACCGGTCTTGTGTCCACCCAGCAGCACCGCACGGGACACGCGGGGGCAACCCCCGACCCGGCCCCCTCCCAGGGTGAAGTGTCTCTCGGCATGTTCTCCTTGGACTGACCCACATTCTCCTGTCCTCGTCTGCGTGGCCAGCACTGCCTGGCGGGCGCGGACCGGGCTGGGCTGCCGCTGGCCCGCAGCCGTCCTGAGTGAGGTGGGGCCGCGTGCACCTAAAGGCACTTGCATTGCTCAGAGTCGCCCGGCTCGGGGCTCCAGACGGCGCCGCAACTCGGGCTGGGCCGTGTCCGCAGTGACCATCCGCGCCTAGTCCTCGCCGCCTCCGTACATGGCCGCCAGCTTCCGGAAGTGGGGCCCCCACTCGCTCAGGTACTCGTAGTCCTGGTCCCCGGAGCTGGACGAGTCCAGGGAGCTGACGGAGCCGGCCGTGGAGCCGCTGCCCTCGTAGTCGAAGACCAGCAGCAGCCGTAGGGGGCGCCGTGAGGTCATTGTCGGCTGCTCGCAGCCCCTGGTCGGCAGAAGCTCGTCAGGGACGGGGCTCCGGGACAGGCTCCCAGTGTTGGCCAGCACTGAGGCGGGGCAGCCTGGGGTGGGGCGGGGCAGCCTGGGGTGAGGGGCGGGGCATTCTGGGGTGAGGGGCGGGGCATTCTGGGGGTGAGGGGGGCGGCAGCCTGGGGTGAGGGGGGGGCATTCTGGGGTGAGGGGCGGGGCATTCTGGGGTGAGGGGGGGGCATTCTGGGGTGAGGGGGGGGCAGCCTGGGGTGAGGGGCGGGGCATTCTGGGGTGAGGGGGGGCAGCCTGGGGTGAGGGGCGGGGCATTCTGGGTGTGAGGGGCGGGGCAGCCTGGGGTGAGGGGGCGGGGCAGCCTGGGGTGAGGGGCGGGCAGCCTGGGGTGAGGGGGGGCATTCTGGGGTGAGGGGGCGGCAGTCTTGGGGTGAGGGGGCAGGGGCAGTCTCGAGTGAGGGGCAGCCTGGGGTGAGGGGCGGGGCAGCCTGGAGTGAGGGGGCAGCCTGGGGTGAGGGGCGGGGCTTCCTGGGGGTGAGGGCGGGGCATCCTGGGGTGAGGGCGGGGCATTCTGGGTGAGGGGGCGGGCAGCCTGGGGGTGAGGGGTCGGGGCATTCTTGGGGTGAGGGGGCAGCCTGGGGGTGAGAGGGGGGGCAGCCTGGGGGTGAGGCGGGGGGCAGCCTGGGGGTGAGGGGCGGGGCAGCCTGGAGGGTGAGGGGGGGCATTCGGGGGTGAGGGGGCAGGGCAGTCTCGGGTGAGGGGGGGGCAGCCTGGGGAACCCACCTCGCTGATGAACTCCCGATGTCCCCAGGGTGAGGCAGGACCGGCCGGACGGGGTACTGGGGCTCCGCGCCACCGCCGCTCGTCCACCGCCGGACCCCAGGAGCTTTGCTCAGCACGTGCCCACAGCTCCCGCTGCTGCAGCTGGCTCAGGTCATAGTCCTGGGTTGGGGGTGTGGGGGTGCGGTGGGTGTTGGGCAGGGGCGCAGGGAGGCCCAGAATGATCCTGCTCTGAGGGGAGCCGGGGTGCCCGCACCTCTCAGCCCTGATCAGTACCTGGGGGTGGGGCTGGGTGTCCACAGAGCCCAGAGCCGGGCACATTGACACTCGAGACTCAGCACGCACAGGACGCAGCACCCAGGACTCAGCACTCAGGACCCAGCACTCAGCACCCAGGACTCAGCACCCAGGACTCAGCACCCAGCACCCAGGACTCAGCACCCAGGACTCCTTCCACTTTCCTCGGTCCTCAAAGTGACTCACTGAGCTTCCTGGGCTGTCCAGCACTGTCGCGGTGGCCGTGGGGTCCAGCCGCGCTACCTGGTCCTCCTCGCCGCCGCCCTCCTCGTCGTACTTGAGGATGTTGTCGCGCACGTCGTCCTCCGGGGCGATGAGCAGCTGCTTGCTGTGACGCTCCTTCTCGCGCCTCTTCATCCACGCCACGAACAGCAGGACCAGAACTGCGGGGCGAAGCGGGAGCCGCGTGTCAGCCGGCGTCCGTGTGTGCACGTGATCCGCGCTGTCCTCTCCTGTGTCACACCCGTGTGTCCCGTGTCCCCATATGTCCCTCCCTCTGGTGAGAGCTGCTGACACTGACCGGAGTGCCCAGCTGCGAGAGAGGACACGGCTGGCTGCGGAGCTGCCCCCTCTCCGGGCAGCTCTGACCGTGCGCCGCAGGCGGGAGGGGCCAGTGGGGCTTACCCTGACCCGGCTGGCAGAGGTGGGCTGTGCCGGGCCATGGGCAGCAGGCTGCTGGGGGCCGGGGGTGGACAGGTCAGGCTGGGGTCACCTCACCGCTGGGCGGCCGGCCTCCCTGGTTTCAAGGCAGGCAGGGGCAGTTTCTTGCCCCGCCGGGTTTCTGGAAGGTTCCTGGTGACTGCTGAGGCCGGCGAGCCCTGCCCTGCCCCGTGCCCACAGGCTGTGCTCACCGAGCAGGAGGACGATGCAGAGCAGGATGGCCACGATGGCCCCCGGTGCCCAGCCCGGCCGCTGCCACGGCGCCCGCTGGGTGCTGCAGTCACCACTGTCGTCGCACGGGCACACCTTGACCTTGATGACGGACGTGTTGGACAGCGGCGGGTTCCCGGAGTCTGTGACGGCGACTGGGGACCTCATACACGCCGGCCTCCAGGAAGAAGACGCCGCAGGCTGAGCTGGGCGTAGTCGCCTCGCGGGACGAGGCCGTTGGTGCCCGCCAGCACCACCGGGTGCCTTCCTGGAGACACCCATCTGGGAGTCGGGACCAGGACCCACGGGCTGGCGTGACAATGCCCACACACGTGTACCACACGTGTACACACATGATGTATACGCTGGGGAACAGAACAGGGGCACACAAAGGTACCATCAATCACATCACTGCGTAGGCGCATTACCGAAGAGCGACACACACACAGCACATGGCACACCGTTCCTTGGGGCAGTGTGTGTGCGCAGGGGCAGACACACCCAGACTCGCCACACACACATACATGTACACACACAGGACATACAGCACCCAGACTCGCGACACACACAACATGTACATACACAGGACACAACACACCCAGACTCAACGTCACACACTGAACACATGCATACCTGCACACAGCACATGTGGGTGCACACACAGCACTGCACTGTGCACACGGGCCCACGATACTGCACACGCCACAAAGGCTCACACCGTACTGCACACGTCACAGGGCTCACACCGAACTGCACACGCCACAGGGCTCACACCGTATTGCACACCACAGGGCTCACACCATATTGAACACGCCACGGGCTCACACCGTATTGCACACGCCACAGAGCTCACACCGTATTGCACACGCCACAGGGCTCATACCGTATTGCACACGCCACACGGGCCCACGCCGTACTGCACACGCCACACGGGCTCACACCGTATTGCACACGCCACAGGGCTCACACCGTATTGCACACATCACACGGGCCCACGCCGTACTGCACACACGCCACACGGGCTCACACCGTTTTGCACAATCACACGGGCTCACACCGTATTGCACACGCCACGGGCTCATACCGTATTGCACATGTCACATGGGCCCACGCGTACTGCACACGTCACAGGGGCTCACGCCGTATTGCACACGCCACACGGGCCCACGCTGCATCGCACACGCCACACGGGCTCACACTGTACTGCACACGCCACACGGGCTCACACCGTATTGCACACGCCACACGGGCCCCGCCGCAGTACTGCACACGCCACAGGGCTCACCGTATTGCACACGCCACATGGGCCCACGCGTACTGCACACGTCACACGGGCTCACACCGTATTGCACACGCCACGGGTTCATACTGTATTGCACACGCCACACGGGCCCACGTGTACTGCACATCATTACACGGGCTCACACCGTAATGCACACGCCAGTCACACGTATGCGCCCGACACTGCCCCATAGAGTGAAGACAGCGTCATTCCGAGGAGCCAGTAACAGCGAGCTGGCCACGCAGTGACTCTATGTTAGATGTGCTGGAGAGCGGGAAGGCCGACAGGCTGCCCTGAAGAACCGCCCACTAGTGCCCCTGAGGCCCCGTCAGGGAGCCCCTGGGGCAGGGCCAAATTCCCCTGCGTTTGCAAATCTGCCAGGCCACGTCCAGGCTGCCCCAGCACTGCCCCTCATGGCCGCCAGGTGCCCCCGAACTGCCCCCTCCCTCACCCACGGCCGCCCCACGGCCGGCTAGGGGCCGGGAGCCCCACTCACCGTTCAGGCGGGAGATGGTCCAGTTCCCTGCGCACGGCGGCGGGACGAAGGGCAGCTCTCGAACACGTAGGGCCCGACATTGGAGTCCATGTCGGCATCGGCCGCCGTGATGTTGACGGCGCTGAGCCCGGGCTTCTCGCACACCTGTGCCTCCCTGGGCAGCAGCTCGGGAGCGTTGTCGTTGATGTCGATGAGATAGATCTGGAGGGTCCCGGTGCCGCTGGCGGGGGACTCCTAGGACACGGGTCAGGCCTTGCTCACACGCACCACGAGCACCAGACCAGCCCTCAGGGCAGCCCACAGCCCGCAAAGGAAGGCCACGCCCACACGAGAAGGCCACGCCCACCCGGGACAGGCCACGCCCACACAGCAGCCCCACCTCCCCAGCACTGATTCTGCCTCGGCTGACCTTATAGCAGCCATGTCCCTGTCCTCGACAGCCCTTTCCCACACCTGTGCAAACACAATACTCACCCAGCTGCACGTGGACACAGACACTTTCACTTACACACGCCCACCCAGTCCTCACACTTGACAGACACACACACCCGTCTACGCCTCCCACTCACGGCGGCACACGCTAATACACACACACCGCACACAGCCATGACAGCTGGAGCAGGACACGAAGCGGCCACCGGGGCGCCCTCTCCTAAGGGTGCCTGGGGAGTCTGCAAGCCACCCCCAGGACACGCAGAGCTGCAGATGGTGACTGTGTCCCCAGAGGTGCCACAGATGGGCTGCGCAGGCGGCCGAACGCAGGGCCTTTGCACGTGTCGCCTCCTGGACCGGCTACTCTGCTGTGTCAACCTCTGAAGGCCCTGTGGCTCCTCCAGCCCAGAGCCCTATGCCTGCTGTCCACCACTGCTCCAGGCTGGAGCTGGCCCTGTGGGTGCTGCGTGGCTCTGACAGCAGTCTGTGACTGCACGCCAATGTCTGGCCTTCCTGAGCTCTGAAAAAGCCTTTAGAAGCCGCCCTGGCCCCCGTGATCCTGTTGGCTGGAGTGTGGTCGTGAGAGCTGGAGCACCAGCAGCTCTCCAGGGACAGGAAACTGGAGGTGAGTCCCACCTGCCCGGGGCACATCGGCTGGATCCCAGGGACTGGCTGTGTTTGAGCTGTGAAGGCCCAGCCCAGACGGGCTCCAATCACTGGCCATGCTGGCTCAGCTGGGAACTCGGCGGCAGGGGCTTGGCGGGGGACCTGGCCAGCCTGGACGGACGCCCCTACGGGACGCACCATTGTCGGTCGCGAGGAAGGTGGCCTTTCAGACGTTGTTCCTGACGTAAGGGACTCGCGGTCCAGCACGGCCGCGTGGTGACCTGCCCATTGGTCGCGTTGATGTGCAGCCAGCCTGCGGGTCTGACAGCTTCGAGTACCTGTGGGGTTGCAGGTGAGGCAGGGACCACGCCCTCCTGGGGGCAGGAATCGGAGCTCACGGGGACTCCAGGGGCAGCACGGGGCAGGGGGCTCTGGAGCCGTGAGGATGCTGTGGCTTGAGCCAAGAGGTCAGCACAGAGTGACCATCGCCTGAGGCTTGGAGCCGGGGGCATGGCTGCTCTGACCTGTGAGGGGGCGCGGGGCCGGGTGTGAGGGCCCAGGGGCTGTGAGTGGGGCGTGGGGGGCCGGTGTGAGGAGCCTGGGGGCTGTGAGCGGGCCCAGGGGCCGGTGTGAGGGGCCACTCGCACCTCACGGCCTGCTGCAGGAAGCGGTCGGGGTCCACGGCGGAGAAGGTGGTCAGCAGAGTGCCGGGCGTGCTCCCTCCTCCAGGCGGACGAGCTTGTGGTTGGATGGGAAGTATGGGGCCTCATTGACGTCCACCACCGTGATGGTGACCCCGGCCGTGGACTGGAAGGACATCTGAATGCCGCTGGCCAAGGGCGCCTGGTTGGACACCATCACGGTCAGCATGAAGGCGCGGTTCAGCTCGTAGTCCACGGCCTGGGGGACAGAGGGGGTGAGGGAGGAGGGCAGGCGTGAGCCCCAACAGGCCTGACCCCCACACCCTCCCTGGCTCTTGCAGGAATTGGCCAATGGAGCTGAGACTGGGCCCGGGTCCGAG
Organism: Cryptotis parvus; assembly: GCA_021461705.1. Lineage (NCBI taxonomy): Eukaryota > Metazoa > Chordata > Mammalia > Eulipotyphla > Soricidae > Cryptotis > Cryptotis parvus. The sequence continues at coordinate 21,146 of JAJIBD010011804.1, forward strand.
TCAGGAGGACACGGAGTCTCAGCCCCTCACAGACCCCTGTGGGCCCAGTAGAGCCCCGTGTGTGTGGGGACAGCTGGGAGCCGCTCTGCATCTGGGGACGCCACCCAGGCCGGGGGATGGAGCAAGGCGCAGGCTGGGGGGCCCGGTGGCAGCAGGCGGCCGCGGAGCCGGTCTGGGGTCACGGATCACGCTCCTCTCCGGAGGCTGGGCCAGGGCTGGGGGAGGACGGCACGGGACGGGCTGTGTCTGCCTCCAGCATCTGTGCCGGAGCAGCTGCCTGCGGCGGCCCCGCGGCTGTCGTGGACCCCGCCGCCACGTGCCGTGGGTGTTGCAGAGAGGGAGCGAGGGCACCCACCTTCACCACAGTGACCATGCCCTCGTTGGTGACGGGTCCGCGGCGGACACTGAAGTGGCCCGAGGGGTCCCCGCTGATGATCCGGTACACGGCGCTCCAGTTGGCCGAGTGTGGCTGGTCTCGGTCCAGCACTGTGAGGTTAGCCACCACCATCTCCACGTAGTTCTCGGGACCTCCCCAGAGTACTGCGGCGGTCAGGAGAAGGGGGTGTGAGCCGGGCCCGAGGGGTGTCGCGCCCATGTGTGCAGCCGGGCGGTGTCTTGGGTCCTCACGCTCCTCCAGGTCAGGCCCAGCAATGAGCCATTTCTGCACATGGCCAGCATCCAGGACTGCCCTGTCCACCCGCAGGAGGACAGACCATACCACAGCCCTCAGGGACACATATACACACAAGCATCCATGGCACGGAGCACTCGTGTAACGCACATACACACAGCACCCAGGGGCACATGCACATACACAAATGGACACAGCGCACACATGAACACATCAGAACGTAGTGCTCCTCGCACGTGTACTCAAGACACATACATGCATGTACACACGCACATACCATGAACTGAGCATCCATATACATGGCCTCATGTGCACACACACCACTTACTCTGTGCACACAACACACATACATGACACACGGAACAGTGCACACCATAATCCCCCATGCATATGCATGCAGCAAACAATACACATACGACACAGCTACACACATCACTGTCACACAGATGCACAGCACATATCCAAATAATGTCCACACACGCACAATCACACGCATGCACACAAGCACAGGCGTGGACACACACGTGACACACGCAGACTCTGGTTTCCCTGTTCTCGCAGGCCACTCCCAGTGCAGCCGTGCAGGGGACAGGCCGGAGCAACAAATGTGCTTGCAGGTGGCCTGAGCCAACGAGGCTGAGGTTGGGCTTGGGGCCGGGCTGTGGGCACCGCCCCCCACGGCCCTAGGGCACACCTGACAACCACAGGTGCCACACGGTGTGGCCCAGCTTCCAGCCCAGCCCGGGCAGGTCACTTTGGGACTTTGTCCTGCCGCAGACCGCACCCATGCATTGCAGGGGCCGAGCGGCCCTAGGCCCCTCGCAGCCCGGGGAAGTGGGTCAGAGCCTGGTTAATGCAAGTGAGTTAACACAGGCCCGCAGAGAAGGGCTGGTGCCGCCGGGTCGCTGCAGGATTTTCTCATTAGCTTCCCTGGCAGGGCTGAGTTTTTAATCCTCTGATCCAGTTTTAGGTACAGGAAAGTCACCCCTAGTGGGGGCCTCATGGGCAGTGATCTGGGACAGAAGCAGCCGCACAGAAGTGGGTGGGTGGGGGTGAACCCACGCCCAAGAGCCACCGGCACCACAGACAGAGACCCAGAGCCACCGGCACCATGGACAGTGACCCAGAGCCACTGGCACCACGGATAGTGACTCCAGAGCCACCGGCGCCACGGATAGTGACCCAGAGCCACCGGCGCCACGGACAGAGACCCAGAGCCACAGGCACCACGGACAGAGACCCAGAGCCACCGGCACCACGGACAGTGACTCCAGAGCCACGGGTGCCACGAACAGTGACCCAGAGCCACGGGCACCACGGACAGAGACCCAGAGCCACCGGCACCACGGACAGTGACCCAGAGCCACAGGCGCCACGGATAGTGACCCAGAGCCACCGGCGCCACGGACAGTGACCCAGAGCCACCGGCGCCACGGACAGAGACCCAGAGCCACAGGCGCCACGGACAGAGACTCCAGAGCCACAGGCGCCACGGACAGAGACCCAGAGCCACAGGCACCACGGACAGAGACCCAGAGCCACAGGCACCACGGACAGAGACCCAGAGCCACAGGCACCACGGACAGAGACCCAGAGCCACAGGCACCACGGACAGAGACCCAGAGCCACGGCACCGCAGACAGTGACCCAGAGCCACGGGCACCACAGTCAGCGGCACCACGGACAGTGACCCAGAGCCACCGGCACCGGACAGAGACCCAGAGCCACTGGCACCACGGACAGAGACCCAGAGCCACCGGCACCACGGACAGAGACCCAGAGCCACCTGCACTCAGAGTCACTCAGAGCCACTGCACGAAGTCTCAGTGGTGGTTGTGGGCAGCGGGACTGGAGTGAGTGACCAACGCTTGGGTCACACATGCGTGGGCATGTCATTTACGTGTGTGCACACATGCACAATGTACACATGCACTCACGCACACATATGCACACGCACATACATGCGTGTACAGCCTGCCCCCGAAGCAGGGTTCCATACGGGCAGGCCGGGCCGAGTGTCAGGCAAAGCCGACAAAGGCTGCTTCTGCTGAGGCCCCAGTGAGCGGCCCTGGGGCCCCCTGCCCTGCTCTGCCTGTTTGGGGCCGCACCCAGAGGTGCTCTGGGGCACTCCAGCAGGCCTCGGGGGACCCTATGTGGGGTGGGACGGGCCAGAGTTGGGACAGGAAGGTCCCCCGCCCTACTTCCCCCAAAGCTGTTCTGGGCTTTGCTCGGCCCTTTCAGCAAGAGGCGAAGGGGCCACTCCCGGCACGTGGCAGGTGGTTTCTGCCCCAGCAGCAGCCTGTTGAGAGCCCCGAAGCCCCCAGGTCTGGCCGCTTGTGCATCCTGGCCAGGAGAACAGGGCAGCCCTGCTCTGTCCTGCCGCACTCCCACAACGCCCTCGCCAAGTGCAGAGGCACCAGCAGCTTAACCTGCCCCCAGACCCTTCTGCTGGCGCTCAGGCTGGTACCTAAGGACAGACCATGCTGAGGCCCCGCCCACCTGGCCCTGCCCACCCAGTCCCAACCACGCCCACCCAGCCATGCCCAACAAGCCCCTGCCCACCCAGGCCACACCCACTAAGGGTCTGTCTGCCCAGACCCCACCCCTCAGGTTCCAGCTCTGCCCCGAAGCCACATGAGGGTTCCGTGGCCATGCACTGCCCTCAGTGCTACCCTGGGACGAGACACTCACTGTGCTGGTCGTGAACTCGGGTGGGTTGTCGTTGACGTCGGTCACTGAGATGATGGCCGTGGCAGTGTTGGACAGGCCGTAGTTCAGGTTGCCCTCCATGTCCGTGGCCTGGATGGTGACCGTGTACTGCTGAACTTTCTGGAAGGGAGGGTGTGGGGTCAGTGTGTCGGCCTGGGCTATCTTTCCTCTGCAGCTGGCCCCCATGGCTACTCCCCAAGCACAGCTGCCTTCCAAGCCGCGGACAGGCGTGCAGAGGGTCAGCCGTGCCTGGCTCAGTGCCTGGAGCATGTTTGGTGCCGACAGTAAAGCCGAGAAGCCGTGGAGCCCTGGGGAGTGCAGCGCTGTTCCGTCCAGGTGGCCAGCGGCCATCTGCAGAGGGCCCAAGGGGCTCCTCACGATTTTCAGTGGGCAGCTGAGCGGAAGGGCAGAGATTCACTCTGGAGACCAGTTTCCTGCCCCCGGCACCCTGCGCCCGGATCCAGAAACGCAGCAGCCCTCAACACACGCTGCTCAGAGGCTGAGGCTGATGGGCCACGGTCAGCGGAGCAGCAGGCTGTCCACCCACCTGGACAGCCTCACACACACACACACCCCTGAACAGCCTCACACACACACACACACACCTGGACAGCCTCTCTTACTCTCTCACGACAAACACACACACTTACACCTGGACAGCCTCACACACACACACACACACACCCCTGAACAGCCTCACACACACCTGGACAGTCTCTCTTACTCTCTCACAACAAACAACACACACTTACATGTGGACAGCCTTACACACAGACACACACAGCCTTTCTCACACACATATCCCTGAACAGTCTCACACACAGACACACACATACACCTAGACAGCCTCACACACACACACACACACCTTAACAGCTGTGCACACACACACGCACACCTGGACACACACAGATCCCTGAGCAGCCTCACACATACATCTGGACAACCTCACACACACATGTATACACACAGAGCCCCTGAACAGACACACACACACACACACACACACACACACAGAGGCCTGGCTCCCTGCTTGCCAGCCTTGGGGCCCGGCAGAGGGCAGTGACACCTCAGCCCTCATGTCCCCTTTGTCCCTCACTGTCGCGGTCACTGCTGTCTGGAGCCTCTGCACCTTGCCTGGAGTCACCTCCTCAGGCCACCTTGTAGGTAAGGCAGGAAGCAGTGTGGCTCTGTGGCTCTGTGGCAGCAGCGCTTACCGTGCATTCTGTCAGCTGGTATGAAGGTTTCTCTCCCGCTGCCACCGTCACCGTGGGACGAGATGGATCTTACCCGGATCTTTACCGCCACGTTGGCTCTCTAGGTAATTACACCAGAGAGAAATGCTGCCTGCCTCCAAGCAAGCAGCGTGGCTCTCTAATAAGACTAAAGGCTAATATACACAACAGCTCTGGAGTAAAGACGAGAATCTTGTGAAGGCTTGGAGAAATATACCCGGCTGTAGAATATCCATTGGTACAGCTGCGTGCCTTTGATTCTGAGACTCCCCATCTACATGGGGCCTGCCGCCTTGACTCGGCAACACTAACGTTTAAGTGGGGCTAGGTGAGGTCCTGGGAGAAGTTAGCTGAGGGAACTGACCTAACTGCTTCCCGTCGGTGTGGGCGGTCTGAATGGAAGAGAAAAGCTGTAGCCTGCTTGCTTCCGCTCTTTGGCCTTCTCCTCTGCTCTCCTCTCCGTTCTCTTCCCTGCTGGGCCTTAGCACGTGGTACCGGCCATCTTGGCCTAGGATTCTAAACCTACACGTGGCCGGGCCCAGCCAGGAACAGAAGCCTGGGGGTTTCCCAGTTTTGGACTGTATACCAGACGCGTGTGGGTAAAGCCTTTTGAAACTTCGCGGGATTCTCTCGTCTTTCTCCGACCGCCGATCCCTGGGCAAAAGGGGATCCCCTGACCCTGCTCCGGACTCTGTGGGGTGCCCAGCACTCCCCGACACCTCACCTCGCGGTCCAGGCCCCGCAGCCACCGTCACGATGTCTCCGGTCTCACTGTTGATGGTGAACATGTTCTGGGACGGGCTCTGGGGGCTCTGGGTCACGATGCGGTAACGCACCATCCCATTGGCCGTGGGTGTCGCCGTCCCGCATCGTTGGCTGTGACGGTCATCACATAGGTGCCTGCAGGAGAGTCGCTCAGGGGGGCACACGCCTCGACACACACGCACGCGGCCAACATACCACAGGTACATGCTCCCTGCTCTGGGCTGATGACGTCACGAGCCGCCCTGCGGGGGTGCACAGGCTGCCTCAAGTCCAGACCCCCGGCTCTATCCGGAACCCCTGAGGGGGGGTGGGGGCACGCAGCCGCTCTCCAACTCCGGGGGTCACTCCAGGGGTCAGCCCCTGTCCCTCCATCCCCACGCCCGCCTTTCCTCACACAGGAGGCGGGTCTGACGGGCCATGGGTGGCTCAGCGAGCATCATCCTGGGCAGCACCGCCAAGCCCTCGCGCACTTAGAGCAGCCCAGAGAGGCTAGAGTGCGCCCAGAGCCGGGGAGGCGGGAGGGTGGACGAACACTGGGGAAATGAGAAACACCAGGAAGCACAGAGCCGGGAGTGACCCTGAGCTCAGAGCAGGGAGTGACCCCGAGCACAGAGCCAGGAGTGACCCCGAGCACAGAGCCAGGAGTGACCCCGAGCACAGAGCCAGGACTGACCCTGAGCTCAGAGCCGGGAGTGACCCTGAGCTCAGAGCCGGGAGTGACCCCTGAGCTCAGAGCCGGGAGTGACCCCCAGCACGGGCCGGAGTGACCCCGGACGCCGACAGCTCGAGCCGGTACCGAGCCAAGCGAGTACCGAGCAGAGCGGGAGTGAGCCATGAGCACGGAGCCAGGAGTGACCCCAGACGGCCAGGTACCCGGAGCAGGCCAGAGTGAGCCATGAGCACGGAGCCAGGAGTGACCCTGAGCACGGAGCCGGAAGTGACCCTGAGCACAGAGCCGGAAGTGACCCGAGCACAGAGCCGGAGTGACCCTGAGCTCAGAGCCGGGAGGGTCCTGACAGAGCCTTTCACTGAGTTAAGGCCGACTGTACCGGGACCAGGGATGTGGTCCAGGTGGTGTTGACGGTTCTGATGCTGAGTGACTGGCCAGTGTCCAGGCCCTGCCCCTCTGTCCCTGCGCCCCTGTAGCTGCTGGACCGTCATCCCACCTTGCCTGCTAAGGCCACGGTCTGTCCTTATCGGGCCTGTCCCTGCTGTCCCTACGGAGGAGTGTGTCCGTCCGGGGCTGGCCCCTTCTCCCCTCCGCCTTAAGAATTCCTACAGGTTTGGGGCGGCTGAACCTCGAATCCCAACAAATGTCTGTGGGCTGGAGACTCAGGTGAAGGCCTGGGGCCAGCAGCGAGCACGGCTGTCGGGCTGTCACGGAGCCGTGTCCTCAGGAGCGCCAGGGCAGTGCCACAGGAAGAGGCCTCTCATCAGCCCACCCTCGACCCCCCAGGTCAGCTTGTGCGGCTTCACAGCCTCGGGTGCAGCAGGCCGGCCGGCTGGGATGAGGCCACGCTTCCTGAGGGGCCACGTTGCCAGCTGCGCCACGGGTCGGCACGTGGCCTTCTAAGTCAGGCACCGACTGGGCACCTTGTGGGCACATGTGGCTGGCAGAGGGGCTGCAAGGCGGGGAGGCAGGTAGAGGCAGAGACGTGGGCGGCGGGCACGGTGGAGCCGGGAGAAGCCCCCAGGGACACGGGGCTGGTCTGCCTCTCACCCTGGGGAGCTGCTGGAGGTCCCCGGCTGCTGGGCCAGGCTGCGCCTTCTCAGTTTCTCCGTGACTGGGAGTGCGGGGTGGGGCGAGGCCCGGTTAGGGCGTGGTGGTCAGACCGGTGTCCCTGAGGGGACTCAGAGGGGTGCTCACGCTGCAGCTCTCTGCCTGCCCGCTGCTGGGTCACTGAGGGAGCCGGAAAGGCCACACGGGGGGCCCGGGAGGGTGTCCCAGAGTGACCACGCTAATGGCTCGGGCGGGGATGGGGCGGGCGGCGCAGCGGGGGTCACGCAGGCAGTCGTGCAGGCTCGGGGCAGGGCCGCCACGAGGCACCCGGTCCCGTCTGTGCTCTTTGCATCCCCAGCTTCCTCTCGGAGGGCAGCCCTGGATCACGGGGAAGAGCCTCCCAGGGGTCTTCGAAGGGGGTCCTCGCAAGGCCTCTGCAGTCACAGGCCCCAGCCCAGACACACCTAATGGCTTCGGAGGTGCCGTGGGTGTCAGCTGTGCCCACAATGGCGTCGAGACCAGGAACGGACTCAGCCTGACGAGCTGCTGGCAGGCAACAGGTGCCGGGGGGCTGACCCCGTGCGGCTCAGCTGCCGCGGGAACTCCGTGCCATGCCTCTGTGAACTACAACAGGTGAGGGGGCTCGGCTGGGCTCCCTGCTCGGCTGGGATTCATGTACGCAGGCGGCCGGGCGCCTTAAAGGATTAATTTCACAAGCCTTAAATTGCAGTTTAATTTGAAAACTAATTCAGCCCCATAATTGGCTTTCTGCTCAAATCACTGAGGCTAAAGATTTAAATTCTTAATATTCGGATGACTTTCAAGTATCTGCTCCATCTGTGCACTCGTCCGTGGCATTAATCTCGGGCACCTCTACCGAGGCTGAAATAAAATAAATAAATAAATATCTGGGCCCACTAATGGAAGAATCCGCTCAGCAGAGGCTCAGGTGACGTCCTGGCCTCTGCCGCCAAGATCTCCCGGCTCCGGCAGTGACACTGGCTCCAGGTGGGACCAGTAGGCGGTCATAGCCATGGGCACCTCTCGGGGCCTGGGCTGTACCCCTGTGCTGTTTCCAGAGACGGGGTTTTCTCCTCAGACCCCCGAGCCTGCAGGGGAGACCCTAGCCCACGGAGCTGCTCCACACCCCACCAGGGTCAAAGGCCCGTGGGTCACACTGGCGCAGTTTGGGAGGCAGGTTGGCAACGCCTCTCCGGGTGCACGGGATGGGCTGGCGGAGCTCAGGGTGCTGAAGCCTCCCAGCACTGAGACTCCCACCGGCGGGGTCACTCCCAGGCCGTGCGGCCCCACACACAGGGGGCAGACACACGTGGACAGCTATCCTGGCTAAGGATCCTCGGCTGGCCAGAGAGATGCCATCAACACCCGCGTGGCCTGGAACCTTGCCTGTGCTGGGTGGGCTCTGGGCACTGCCCACCAGGGGGGAGTGGACCCCACCCTATGTCTCCTTGCATTCTGGCCGGCAGCTGTCCCCGAGGTGAGTCCCTCCCTGTGCCTGCTGGTGGTGCGGCAGGTCCTCGGGCCTGTGGAACTGGAGCCGTGCCTGTATTTGCTACGTGGCATCTCGGCTGATCCTTAACACAGCAGTGGGATCACCAGAGCCGGCTCTGGGCAGACGGGACCCGGCGGGCGTCCACTCCTGGACGGAGAGTGCAGAGCCAGGACAATCCGCCTCTCTGGCCCGCACACGGCATTCGCGGGAGAGCGCACAGGAGGACGACAGGGCGCAGGCCACCTGTCCCCGGAGGGCACGTCGCCACCCTGGGTGCACAGCCCGGCCCGGCTCACCTGGCTTGGAGCCCTCGTGCACGGAGCCGTTGTAGACGGGGCTGAGGAAGTCGGGCGGTTGTCGTTCATGTCGATGACGTAGATGTAGAGGTCAATGGGGTTCTCCACCTTGTTGCCGTTCATGTACCACGGCGTGGGCTCGCAGCTGGAACGGCCCAGGCCCGTCAGTGCCGGGACAGAGAGGCTCGGGGGCAGGGGGCACATGGGCAGCCCATGTCCAGCGTCTGAGCAGGCCTGAGCAGGGCGGGGGCCGGCACGGGGGCACGAGGGTCCCCCGGGCACAGCACCCAGGCCGCCCCATCTCCCCTCGGGGCCCCTCACCTTCCCGGGTGCCCCCTGGCGCGGCCCCCACTCACGTGGTAGGACGCCCGCTCCTCACGGTCCATGGGCCGCGTCACGTACATGCGCCGGACATGGAGTCGATGCTGAACACTTCCATGGCGGCTGGTCGGCGCCACGCCTGTGACGCTGTAGCGGATGGGGATGTCGTTGTCCTTGTCGGACCGGATCTGAGAGGATGGGGGAGGGTCACTCGGGGGACGGTCAGCCGGGGGTGAGCCGGGGGTCCCCGCTTCCGGCCCCTCCTGTGGCTGGCTCGCGTGGTCCCATCATGCTGCAGGTGCAGCTGGGACGGTGAGTGTCCGCAGCGGATGGGCCCAGGAAGCCGCGACTGTGGGGACTGGACGCAGGGCCTCATCTGCTGTCCACGCAGCTGGACCTCGCTTGTGAGTGGGGCCCCTGGAAGCCATGACGCCCACCTCGGGTCTCGCAGAAGCTAAAGGGACCCACACCTACGCATACGGTCAGTGTTGCTGGTCGGCCCACACCTACGTACGCGGTCAGTGTGCGCCAGCCCTGGCCTGTATAGGTGACTTCAACCCCATGAAGTGGCCCAGACCAGCTCCACACGGCCTGGACACTGCGTGAGAGAGCGGGGGGCTGTGAGGGCTCCCTAACCACGTCCAGGAGTCACGAGACAGTTCCTGACCACTGCCCATGGCCAGCAGTCCAGCAGAGCCCCCAAGGGTCATGCCTGTGATTGGTGTCAGGGTCCGGGGCCACCCAGAGGCTCGTCCTGGGGCCCAGCATGCCGTGGGGCCGTGGGGTCAGCCCAGAGGGGCCAGACCTCAGAGCCTGCAGGAAGTGGGCGCCTGAGAGTTACTCAGTAACTGGGCTAGAAGGGCTGGGGGCTGCGGCCTGCAGGGTCTCCTCCAGCCGGACCGAGAAGCCACCAAGCAGGTCAGGGCCAAGCCCCCAACACAGGCGGGAGCAGCCTCCTGTGGCCCTGGCAGTGAGGGGCCCTGCTGAGCCTCATTCCTGGACGCCGAGGTCCCTGTGGGCGCCAGAGTGCTCGCGCCAGTCTCTGGAACATGCTTCCAGCAGACGCGCCCGACCGGCAGGGGTCAGCCTGGCTTCACCGCCGGAGAAGGGGGCACGGGGTGCTGACATGGGGGAGCGGGGTCCCCGTGGAGGACCCCGGGCGTGCCTGGCAGGGTGCAGTGACCTGTGGGGGTATCGGGGGCGGATTCAGAGAGATCCTCCCGAGAAGACAGGGAAGGACGGGCCAGAGCCGGAAGACAACGGCAGACGGTGACATGTTGCGCCCCGGTTAAGGAAGGTTCCAGAAAGCTGTGATCTGGGTCAAGAGCAGGTGACCAGGCACCCTCAGGAGGGCGTCCTGTGGCTGGCCAGGCTGTGCTGGCCTGGGTGACGGAGCTGGACGACCCCCACAGCCTCGGCACATGGGTCCCAGATTCCCGAGGGAGGAACCAGCACCGCCGAGTCTGAGGTAGCCGCGGCCGCGCTGCCGAGCCCCTCCTCCGCCTCCCACGCCTGGTGCCCCCGACGGGCAGCAACCCCAGCAGTGCCCAGGTTACCACAGTAAGAAATACCGCGAGGAGGAACCGGCTGGGCTGCGTCCCGACTGCGTGTGGGAGGGGCGACATGTGGGCACAGGGAGGGCCGGAGGAGGGGCCGGAGCAGCTCCCCTGGCCACCACGAGGCCCCCCAGGACCAAGCGCCTCCCGCGTTGGTTATCACAGGGCAGAACAGATGGAAAAGGGCTGGTGGGCAGCGAGTCAGCGGGGAGCGAGTCACGGTGCCCAGGCTGGTGCTCGTGCTTGGAAAGGCAAGAGGGAAGGAGGGGCTGGTGGTCCCGGGGGCCTTGGATGCAGTGACCCCCAGTACACAAGCTGTGGGTCCAGATTCCAGCAGATTTATCCCCCCAGCCTGGGGCAGGCCCTCCTGGGGTGTGGGGCAGAGACCCCTACTCCTGGCCGCCCCTACTTCTTCAGTGAGGAACTCTAGCCTGCAGTGAGGCAGCAGGTGGGACCAAGACCCTCAGCCACTGAGACAGTCACGCTGCGTCCCCCGGGAAGCATTTCCTGTGCAGACCCCTGGCTGCCCTCTTTGTAAGGGTGCAGCTAATGTTAGTCCCCAGCGCCTCCATCACGGCTGCCGATGCAAAAGCAGCAGGCACAGGGCCATGCCAGGGGCTTCCTGGAGGAGGAGCAGGCCATGCC
>JAJIBD010011805.1:0-24610 GCA_021461705.1 Cryptotis parvus
TCTCTAGTTTAACCTATTATGTTTTTGTTACTTTTTTTTTGCCTTATTTTGAACTTCAACTATAGGTATGAGCAGTCACTGTCTTTCCGTTCATCATCGATTTGCTCGAAGCGGCCCCAGTAACATTCTCCATATGTCCTGTCTCATGCGTGGTAGAGCCCAAGGGCATCTGCTTGCTCCAGGAACATAAAGAGCCTCAATCCATTCGAATGAGGTCTGTAATTGTCAGCTATAGGTAGGAAGAATATTTTTGTTTATGGGCTCCATGCTCAGTAGTTACTGGAAAGGTGGTACTCAATCTCCTGATCGGGTACTATGGCGCTTGTGCAGTGCTGGGATTAAATTTTTGTGCCTTCAACAGTGGCTAGACACATGCTCTAGCCATTTGAGTTATTATCTCTTTCTCTAAGTGTGGTTTACAATTTAAATATTGTTGAAAAGAAATAATTAATTTGAATAGATAGCTGATATTTACAAACAATAATAAATATCTAGTCTTGGTAGTGATGGAAAATTAAAAAGAGCTGTAATAATGGTTTTGAGAATTTAACATCCGTTTTTTCACTTTAAAACAAAATTTATTTAGAGCACTACTAAGATTTAAAGAAGAAATAAACTTCAAAAAGAAAGCTCCCAGACATTCCACAAGGATTGATAATAAAAGAATAAATCTTCGTTTGGAAATTGATGGCTGACCCTTAATCTCTGACTTAATTCAAGATTTTCCATTTTGTAAAAAGGGCACAAATCACTGCTTTATAACCTTGCACCCTTATATCTAAAATGTTTTTCTGCTCTCATCACTGGGGTTTATAATCTTCCTAATCCTTTTTTATATAATTAATCAATCTCAAAATGGTCTTATAAAAATGATCATTAATCATCAAAATAAGCAGGTTATGTTTATAGAAAATAATAACTCATTTTCAGCTAAATATTTTATCATTACAGCATGTATTTTCAATATGGTTGAAATAACTCTCTTAACATCAAAATATGTCTTTCAAATTGCTTCTATAATTTATGTTAGCTCAGCAGCACAGGACTGTAAGTCATACTAGTTTAGTTTATACATGTGCCTCAAGCATCCATTGAGTATTTGGGCATACTAAGTAGATGGTCATTTTTAAGTATCAATGAATGACTAAGTTAATCAATGGATGTGCTAAAGGATATTTAAATCATTCCCATATTGACTCTGCTGCTACAGAACTATGGTACCTTCAGAAATGACTCACTCTTATGGTCTTTAAGCATTCATTATAATCTATCACTTAAATACTCTATAAAATTCTGTAATCAGTGTCTTTTTCCAATATGACATTCAAATAGTTTTTTCTTATTTACATTTGATCCATAAAAATTCCCTGATATTTCACTTACTGAGGATTTTGCAAACTAGTAATATGAGGGACCTGCTTCATTTCTTAGAAATGTATGATTGTCCTCAATTTTTTGCTTTCTGTGTTTTGAGGCCATACAATACAGTGCTTAGGGGCTGTGATGGACTCTGCTCTAGAGATCCCACTTCTGTCAAGGCTCTGTGGATCATAGTAGTGTTGGGCTCAAACCCAGGTTCCTGCAAGGCTCTACTATCTCTACTGCCCAATTTTCCTCACTTTCGTCTTCCAAATCCATACCTAATTGACTGGAAGCTGGACTAAATCCTTTAAGAATTCAGAACATTAAATATCTTTGTATTCTTAAAATAGTAACCCTATACTATAAGCAAGACAAAAATTAATCTTTCATTAAGCTAAATAAACTTTTAAACAAAAATATAAGCATATAAAAATGTCACAAATTAGTGTAACTAAAATTTAATATGTAAAACAGTTGCGTAAAACATCTATTGTTATTTAGATCCAACAATAGTTTGGTTATCTATTATATGAAAAACATTGGACAGTCCAATCAGCTTTTTTAAAAGATATATAATTTCTTTTAATCTTACTGTAGAACTCAAAATTTTACTTGATTTAAAAACATTTCAGACACATACAACAAATGTTTAGGCATCCAAAAATTCTGAGTTGTTTCACAAAAGAAGGGAAACCGTGATTTACTTGTTTATGTCAGATGAGTTTGCACAGTGTCTTGTAATTGTTAAACATGTAAGACTTTCCTTATTAAAGATGAAATAGTGTTCTTTTGGTGTGTATGAGAGTGTGTTAATCTCTTCAATAGGGGAGCTGGGAAAATTTTACAACCAAAAAGCAAACTAAGGAAAATCCCTATATTACATAAAGAAATATCAATCTAAAAGGCAGGGATGAATTAAAAAGCAAGACCTTAGACAGTAAAACTTCAGGAAGAAATTATGGGGAATAATTTCCTTGATATTGCTTTGAGCATTCTTTTTTTTGAGTTGACAACAGAAATAAAATATGGCAAAGATAAACAAGTAGGACTAGAGTAAGTTAAAATATGTATGCACAAGATTGGAAAGATAGTGCAAAAGATAGAAGTGCTGTTTGTCTTGTATTCTGCCTAACTCGGATCTATCCCTGACACCTTGTATAGTCCATGCCCACTGCCAGATAAAGTCCCTGAGCACAAAGTCAAGAGTAAGACCTGAAGAACAGCAGAGTACATCCCAGAAAACAAAATTAAATAATAAAAATAAAGAGTTAAGCATAGCTAAGGGAACTATTCACTTTTTTTTTTGAAAACTATGGAATCAAAGCAAGTATTGGCAAATCACTTATCTGACAAAAGATAACATACAAAATAAACAATAAACATGCAACAAAATCAAAAGAAAACCAATATTGAAAAATCAGCAGAAGAGCGAGTATTTTATTTCCCCTAAGAAATCCCATAAAAATCAATAGCATGGTGACAACATGTTGATTAAAAGAACACACTAATCATGATGCTCACAGAATAAAAATGTAAAGATGTAAATTTAAAACTGTTACAGTGTCTCTAAGCTAACATAAACTAAAAAGTGCTGGTTACTGTGTGGGAAAAGGGGGAACCTCTTACTTATTGGCTTTAGGGCCCACATGTGGCAGTGCTCAGGGTCTCAGGAACCTTCTGGGGTTTGGCCTCATGCAAGTGAAGTGCTCTAACACCTTTATTATCCCTATTGCCTGCAGAAAAGGGAAATCTTATACTTAGTTGGTGCAAATGTAAACTGCCACATGGAAACTTCTATAGTGTCTCAAAAAGTAAGTACAGCAATACTGGAAAATTTTACTGATTCTCAAAAAGCTAAAAATAGAATTATCATGGGATCCAGTATTCCCTTTCCAGGAATAACTCCAAAGAACCTCAAAGAGAAATTTGTAATCATTTTCATGAGAACATCTTCACAATGGCTTGGTTATTAAAACAAACTATCAACGAATGAAGAAGATGCAATAGATAGTGGAATATTAGATAGTAAACAAACCCATTTGCACAAGCAACATGATGACATTATTCTAACTCAAATAAAAGTCTGACAGACTTCTATCTCGTCAGACCTCCACCCAGCAGACCAGCCTACCAGCGCCTGGCTCGCGCGCCATAGCGGCTGTGCGGTTCATCAATAAATGCTGGACTTAGAGATGCCTCACAAGAGTATGCTACCTACACGGCAGAGCCTGGCAAGCTACCCGTGTTGTATTTGATATATATGCCAAATACCAGTAACAATTATAGACCTCATTCCGGAATGGATTGAGGGCTCTTTATGTTCCTGGAGCAAGCAGATGCCTTGGGCTCTACTAGCATGAAACAGGACATATGGAGGTGTTACTGGGGCCCGCCTCGAGCAAATCGATGATGAGCGGGAAGACAGACAGTGATGGGCATAATACACCTTCTACAGAGCTCAGAACTTGGATAGGCCATTGAAACACAGATAAATTATCAATTATCTAGGCTCCTTGTCTCTCATGGAGGGTTACAGCAAAATCCCTAGATGCATGCACAAATTAGAAGCCAGACTTGATAAAAACTCTCTCAGTAAATAATTAAATCTCTTCAAGAGATGGTTTTAACCCCCACAACAAACACATGCATGTAGGAGTACAACATCAAAAGTTGTGCCCCAAGTAAACTCCTATTCTCAGTATATGAAGACTAAAATCTGGTATGTGACTCTTGGCAAACAACACAACCAAATGTGTGATCCCCACTGCAAGCATTTGTTTCACCCAGGAGTATTACAAAAAAATCAATCTAAGGAAAGTAACGTTGGTGGTGGTGGTGGGAGGGATCACAAATAGCCCTGTAGGGCTTTCAAACTAAAGTGTTTAAAATCCCATTATTTGGAAGTGAGCTATGAAATTTGGTAGTATAGGGAAGAGTGTTCAAAGGGCTGGAATGTATGTATGAGACCCTGAGTCTGATTTCCTTCAAGCCTACTCTTAGTGATGCCAGTTATAACCGTAGTATATGCATTAGTGGGCCTGAGCAGCAATGCATCTCTAAGCATAAGCACTGTACCATCAGGCTTGCAAAATCTAAGAAAATAAAATAAATAGTAGAACATGAGCCATGGGCAAAAATATGAATTGTCAATCATGACTCCATAAGAAGGGATAGGTGGAAATTAAGGTTCCCTTCTCAATTTTATGGTGCTGTGTCAGGGAGGGTTTATGAGATCAGTGTGTATCTCTATTTTTCCCCATCTAATTCCACGTATGTGTTTTCTAATTTTCCAGAAATTAGAAAAGGGGAAAGCTGGTTTCTGCTCTGGGGAAATGGGGAAAGCTGGTTTCTGCTCTGCCGGGTGTATCTGTGTCTTAGGCTCAAGAATTCCTGGGCTTGAAATACTCTCCTCTGAAGAGCGGGTCTCTGCAGCATGAATCCTTGTAGTCTGGGTTTCTGACAAGCCGGGCTGGAGACTGGATTAATCTGCTGGGTAGAGATCTTACAAGCTGCGGAATGTGGATTGTGAAGATCACTGCCAGCAAGGTGTGGGGGTTTCTCTGGGCTCTTCCGAGGCTTCATCGGGATGGTGGACTCGGTCGGAAGTTAGCTCTCGTGGTCCATGGAATGCAAGGGGGTTCAACGGGGAAAGCTGGTTTCTGCTCTGCCGGGTGTATCTGTGTCCATTACCGACTGGATCCCACGGGATGTCAAAAGATCACGTGGCCGCCCACCTACAAGATGGTCAGACTTCCTTGTAAAGACCCTGAAGGAATGGTTTGAGGCTCTTCATATTCCTGAATCAACCAGATGCCATTGGGCTACATTGGCACGTGATAGGGTCCAATGGAAATGTTACTGGCGCCGCCGCTCGAGCAAATCGATGAATAATGGGATTCAAGTGATCAAGTGATCAAGTTTTCTAATTTTCCTAGTGTATAGGAGTCAGTCCGTTAGTTTTTATATGTTGTTTCAGTCCTGTATAGCTGTACATTTGGTATATTTGTGGATATGTCCTATGTTGCCACTTTGGCAGCTCTCAAAATATGGATAATAATAGTATGTGCCTCAAAGAAATATTAGAAAACTGAAGAATTTTGCAGGTGTCAAAAATAATGTCTTGAAGATTTCAGAGTGTATGTGGGCAATCAGCTCTTGTCTATGCATATACACATTATGTTTATAAGTAATATATTCAATCTTCATTAAACTAATAATTTCAGAAGTTTTTGCTTAAGTATAGGCCTTATAAATAATTTAATAATTTTATGTAAAGTACAATGGCAGAATAAGCAATTTACTTTGGAAAGTAAGTTTATCTAACAAATCATTGTTAAATCCAGGGAGAATCCTCATTTTCAAAGAAGAGAACTGGCCTTGAAATTTTTTTTTCTAAACAGTGGTTAATAATTTCAAGTACTGAACAGTCATTCAGTCAGTTCCTTAGGCATCCAGAATGTGTGAAGTTCAGGCCATACACATTACTAAAGAACCATATAGAATGGGAATGGGAAAAGCAATAACAAAAACAAAGCATTCAGGTGGTAGAAAGCACAAAATAGAAAGTCGATGACAGAGAAATTGGAGTTCAGAAATTGAAGTTTCAGGTGAGAAATTGACATTCAAATAGAGTGTACTTATTTTGCCTGTGAAAGATTTTACTATATTTTAGCAATGGCCATTCATTCTGAAGACTTTCTGAAAACTGTCAAAGTTCCAATTGCATTTCCTCACTTTATAGTCTGGGTTAATGCTTAACTAAAAATAAAACATACATATCATAACTTTTTATTCTGAGAAGTCAGATAGAATTGAACAAAATTCTACTATTATTCTTCTCTAACCTAAAATAATATTCCAGTCTTAGCACTGGAGAAGCCTTTTATTTGTCTATTCATTTTAATTCAAATTCAAATCATACTCATATTTGCATAGAAATCTGCAAAAGAAGGCACTCAAAGAATTGCAATAGCATTTATATGTGGTTTTAACAGATAATCTTTTTAAATGTTGCATTTTGAAAAAAGAACATATATCTCTCTAATCTAATGGTAAAATATTTAAAACAATAAGATACATTTCAAGTAAATAGGGTGTTTTTTAAGGTTTAAAGTATTTAAAACCTTATTTATAGGTCGGATAGATTATTTAACTTCTTTAAAGAATACCTTAAGATGAAATTCAAAATTTATATGATATGTGAGGGTTCTGTATAGCATTTTAATGCATCGTATGTGTGTTTAATTTTCATTTTCATTACATTGAAATGCATTAATTCTAAAGTGGAAGAAAACCTAATAGGAAGAATTTCATTAAAATGTGTGACTATATATAATTATATTTAACTCAAATATGCATTAAGTGTTCTTAGGCATATAGATAAATATGGGAAAGATTTAACAATGTACTTTGATTAAAAGACACATGTTAAAGCAACTAGAAGAAAAGATAAACATATGGGACTACGTGAAATTGAAGAGATTCTGCACCTCGAAAGAAACAGTGACCAAGATAGAAAGACAGTCCACAGAATAGGAAAGAATATTCACCTGATACCCATCTGATAAGGGGTTAATATCCAGGATATATCAGGCACTGGTACAGCTATATAAGAAAAAACAGCCAACCCCATTAGAAAATGGGGGGGAGAAGAGATGAACAGAAACTTTGACAAGGAAGAAATTCTAATGGCCAAAAGGCATATGAAAAAATGCTCATCATCACTAATCATCAGAGAGATGCAAGTCAAAACAACAATGAGATATCACCTCACACCACAGAGACTGGTCCATATCCAAAAGGGTAAAAGCAACAAGTGCTGGCGTGGATACGGGAAAAAGCGACTCTCATACATTGTTGGTGAGAATGTCGACTTGTACAACCTTTCTGGAAAATAATATGGACATTCCTCCAAAGACTAGAAATTGAGCTCCCTTTTGAACCAGCCCTATCACTCCTGGGAGTATACCCTGGGAAGCCAAAAACACACAGCCGGAAACACAATCCGCACTTTTATTTTCATAGCAGCACTATTCACAATAGCCGGAACCTGGAAAAACCAGTATGCTCGAGAACTGATGAATGGATAAAGAAACTGTGAGAGCTGGAGCGATAGCCCAGCGGGTAGGGAGTTTGCCTTTCACACGGCCGGCCTGAGCCGGCCCGCGTTCGATCCCTGACATCCCATATGGTCCCCGAGCACCGCCAGGAGTAATTCCTGAGTGCAGAGCCAGGAGTAACCCCTGAGCATCGCCGGGTGTGACCCAAAAAGGAAAAAATAAAAAACTGTGGTACATATACAATGGAATACTATGCAGCTGTTAGGAAAAATGAAGTTAAGAAATTTGCCTTTAAATGGATGGACATGGAAAGAATCATGTTGAGTGAAATTAGTCAGAAGGAAAGAGAGAGACATAGAATGACCGCATTTACTTGCATGACATAAATATACCAGGTGATCTTACCAAAAGTGGAAATTACCACAAGTATGTGGGAGTCAGAGGTTAGGTAAGATAGAGAAGGGAACATGTGTGAATGAATGTCAAAAGGTCTGATACCAACATAGAACTGAGCATTAAATACAGGCAAAAAAATGCAAATGATGGCTTCTAATTGAATGTAGTGCAACCCACAATGTGTAGGAGAAGGAAGAGAGAGAGGGAGAGAGAGAGAGGAGATAAAGAACCTGCCATTTAGGTGGGCCGTGGGAGGGATGAGTGAACTGGGGACATGGGTGGTGGGAGATGGGCACTGGTGGAGGGTGGGGTGCTGGAACACTGTGTGACCAAAACCTCCAAACGTGAACAACGTTGTAACTCTATATCTCACGGTGGTATAATAAAATGTTTTTTTAAAAAGACATGTTATGTGATTATAGAAATTTAGTAACACAATTGTTATATTTATTTTCACTATTCTGAATCCAACCACCTGTGTAGTCTTTGTTCTTGGAGTTCATTCCTAAAACAGGGGATTCATTTCTTCAATTATATTTCTCAGTTTAAACTGAATGTGAGATAAATGTGAGTAGTGAAGTAATAAATGTTCACAAAGCTGAGGAGTTCATTCTAAGTCTCAAAAACTCTTAAAAATTAAACTCATATATTCGGGTGATGCTTTACTATTGTATGGTTTTTCCTTGAAGTGTTTGCAGAAGAGATACCGATACGCTGTGTTCTCCATAGTACTCAATCAGCACTAAAACTATTCCCACCCTATACAGTGAATAATTTCTTATTTTTTTGAGGGGGTAACAACCCTGGCTACCCACTAGGAATACTGACTATTTTGTTCAGGGGACACTCCCGGGGGCTCAGGGGCAGGGGGCACCAGTAACATCTCCATATGACCTGTCTCATGCAAGTAGAGCCCAAGGGCACCTGCTTGCTCCAGGAACATAAAGAGCCTCAAACCATTCCATCAGGTCATGGGAATGAGGTCTATAATTGTTACTGGTATCTGGCATATCAAATATGACACGGGTAGCTTGCCAGGCTCTGCTGTGCGGGTAGCATACTCTTGTAATAATATAGCATACTCTTGTAACACCCTGATTCTTTCCCCACTTAACATTTTTTTCTCCTTTATGAAAGATTAGATGATTATATATTGAAGAGTCTCGTGAGCGGCTGGGCACAGGGAGAGCCAGTAGCACCTCTGCCCCATGTCTGTTAGTTTCTCTAGCCCTGGCCCACCACCCCAGCAGAGCCTTGCAACAAGCCAGACAACCCCCACTCCATGAGGGCCTCCATTTTCCACATCTCGACTTCCCTCTTGTCAGAACTCCACCCAGCAGACCAGCCTATCACAGCCCGGCTCATCGAGATCCACCCTGCAGCAGTCTTTTTTAAATCTGGCCCAGGTATGCTGATTCAGAGACTCACAGACATGGGGAAGAGCTGCTACCGGTTCTCCCTGTGCCCAGCCGCTCACGAGACGCCTGGGAGGGAAGGTGGTTTCTAGCCCTGGCCCGCCACCCCAGCAGAGCCTTGCAACAAGCCAGACAACCCCCCAACTCCATGAGGGCCTCCATTTTCCACATCTGGACTTCCCTCTCATCAGAACTCCTCCCAGCAGACCAGCCTATTACAGCCTGGCTTGCGCGGCCGCTTTCGCCACGCGGTTCATCAATAAATGCTGGATTTAGAGATGATTATGCTACCCGCATGGCAGAGCCTGGCAAGCTACCCGTGTCATATTTGTATGCCAAATACCAGTAACAATTATAGACCTCATTCCCATGACCTGATGGAATGGCTTGAGGCTCTTTATGTTCCTGGAGCAAGTAGGTGCCCTTGGGCTCTACTTGCATGAGACAGGACATATGGAGATGTCACTGGTGCCTGCTCGAGCAAATCGATAATTAACGGGAAGACAGTGATACAGTGATACAGTGATATTGATGAGTGCGTGTCAAATATTCAGGTTATTTTTTTTTCTTTTGGGGGTTCCAAAGATACCCCCAAAAAAGAATCACAACCGGCGATGCTCAGGGTTACTTCTGGCTCTTTGCTCAGGAATTACTCCTGGCATTGCTTAGGGGACCATGTGGGATGCCAGGGATTGAACCCAAGTTGGCCATGTGCAAAGCAAACACCCTACCCACTGTACTATTGCTCCAACCCCAGAATATTCAGTTCTATTTCATAGCTCTACAGGTCTGTCTCTATACCAATACCATTTCTTTTATTTATAACTGCTTTGTAGCAGAGTTTGAAGTTAGGGAAAGTGATACCTGCCATCTTCTTTTACCCAAAGATTGCATTAGCTATTTGTGGGGTTTTATTATTCCATACAAATCTCAGAAGTTTTTGGTCATTTTTTTAAAGAATGTCATGAGTATCCTTATAGGTACCTCATTGAATCTGTTTAAGCTCTAGGGAGTATTACCATTTTGATAAATTCTCCCAATCCATGAGCATGGTGTCCCATTTTCTCAGGTCCTCTCATCTCTTGAATCTAAGTTTTGTAGTTTTTTGTACAGATCCTTTACATTCTTAGCCAAATCTGATTCCTAGGAATTTGATTTTCTGTGGTGCATTTGTGAATGGGAGCATTTCTTTAATATCCCTTTCTCCTCTTTAATTATTTGCATATAGGCAAGCCATTGACTTTTGGGTATTGATTTTGTACCCTGCCACTCTATTATAGGAATCTATTGTTTCTAGGAGCTTTTTGTTAGAGTGATTAGGGTTCTCTAGGAATAATATCATGTCATCTGCAAATAGTGACAGTCTGACTTCTTCCTTTCCTATCTGGATGCACTTAATGTCTTTTTCTTCCCTGATTGCTATGGCTAGTACTTCCAGTAAGTACTATATTGAATAAAGTGGTGAGAATGGGCAACCTTGTCTAGTCCCTGATCATAGGGGAAGGCTTAAATACAATTTAAATACAAAAATTTCCCTGCCTCACAACAATAAAATGTACTGTAAATATTAAATATAATTTTATTTGAAATGTATTTAATTAGGGGCCAGAGTAATAGCACAGTGGGTAGGGCATTTGCCGTGCCCACGGCCAACCAGGGATTGATTCCCCAGCATTCCTGAACACTGCCCAGAGAGTAAATCCTGAGTGTAGAGCCAGGAGTAACCCCTGAGTACTGCTGGTTGTGACCTAAAAAAGCAATATATATATATATATATATATATATATATATATTTTTTTTTTTTTTGGGGTCACACATATATATAAGCAAAATGAATAAAATACTCAGTTGATATGTCCAATGATGACAATTTAAATTTATAGAAAATAAAAATTCTTTGATTATTTTGGTATAAAATGAATTTTCAATGACTGTTTTTGTAAAGTTTTATTTAAACATTGGTTTACAAAGTTGTTTGTAATACAGCTGTTGTTGGCATTTAATTGCTCCAACACCATTCCCTATACTAGTGTAACATTCCCTCCACCACTGTCCCCAGATTTTGCATCATTTATTCTGTAGCTTCTTTGAGTATACAATTAATTGCACATACAGTCATGATTATGATAATCAAATATTTTTGTAGTTCTTCAGATGGTTTATTTTTCTTCTTTTTTATTATTTATTTATTTATTATTTGTTATTGTTATTATTTACTATTTATTATTATGTAGTATTTATTATTATGTAGTATTTATTATTATTTATTATTTGTTTTGGAGGGGTTCTTGGGTATTGGCCATTGTTGCTCAGGGACATGGTTAAATTCTGTGTACAGGAATCACACTTGGCAATGCTAAAGAATCATGTGCAGTGCTGCAATTTGAATTTTGAAAGCCAACTAATTTTTAAAATACCAATATTCTCATACTAGACTAAATTCCTTGTTTTTTTTAACTGTTAGTTGCATTCCTGTTCAATGTCACTAAAACTCCTTTCAATAATGTCACCTGTTTCTACAAAATAAAAATCATACATTTTTTTACCTGAATTACTAGTACTCTTCCCAAATAAATATACTTGAACATTTCATATATTTTATCAACTCTTCTTTCTAAAGTATTTGATTTTGGGTCAGGGCAATAGTCCAGAGGGTAGGGCATTTGCCATGCATGCAGCCAATCTGGGTTCGATCCCGGTGTCCCATACGGTCTCCCATGCAGTGCCAGGAGTGATTACTGAGCACAGAGCCTGGAGTAACCCTGAGTATCGCTGGGTGTGACCCAAAAAAGAAAAAAAATAACTCGATTGTTTAATGCCATCTCCCTGGAAAAACTTCTCAATACTTTTCTAACAGTTTTTAAACTCTAAAAATAAACTGACGATTCCAGATATGGGTCATTTAGCACAGGTAGCTGATTACTCAGACAAATTGAAAGTTAAAAGCACTTATGGTATCTAGACTGAGCTTCAAGACTTAAGAAACAAAGGATCAGTGTTGTGACTGGAAACCAAGAATTTAATAAAGCTTCTGTGTCTTGACTGACAATGGCATTATGGAAGTCATTTTAGGACCTGCTTATAGAATTGAAAGAATTAAGAGGCAATGGGGAAACAGGGAATTATAATTCTTGGGCCACCTTGAAAGTGCTATCAAATGGCATTGGGAATGCTATAAAGTTTTTGATGCTGAAAAAGCAGAGATAAACATGGAGGCACAGAGAGTACTTTTACCTTGCTTCTGTCCTTTCAAACAGAATTCCTTCCAGTTAGTAGGGAAATGAAAAAAAAATGGAGTTTTCAAACCACTTTCCCCAATACATCTGGACATATTATTAAAATGGTGAGTTTAGTAATTAGACAATAATCAGTACAATATGATTCCACATTTGTTTCTATCTGTTCTTTTCTTGGGAAACTGAATACTTTAATTTTAGACATAGGACCATTTTTTTTTTGTTTCCCTAGCCAGAGTTAATTGCAATCAAATCCTAATATTTGTCAGATTTTTGAAATTTAAATTTTCTTAATACTAAGTTAATATGGTTTACAATAATAGTAATGCTCAGGCAAATGTTATGTTAGTAACATAGAAACTTACTAACACCAAATAAAGAGCTAAATTTTTACTTTTAGAAAAATATTTGATACATGGACTGTGAGAAACTGTGTATTGAATTAATAAAGTACGTTTTTATATATTTTATCTCTCAAATTTATATTTTGCAGTTTTTTTCCTAAATAATGAATACAATTAACAATCATATTTGTTAATCACTCACGCTCTGTAACCATATAGATGAAGTGTTGCAGGACACCTAAAAGCCTAGGCCTCTGCAACTGCCCTGGATTGCCTCCTGCCGGTCACTTCATAGATAGGGGATAGTCTGAATGTGGCAGTCTTATCTGATCATGTATTCTGTACTAGCTGGTATAAATATTCTCCCATGCTACCACAATCATTGTGGGACTAGCTAGATCTTACCAGCATGTTTGCCTGACCACGTAGGATCCCTAAGTAATTAGACCATAGAAAATGCTGTTTGCCTCCAAGCAAACAAGCATGGCTCCCTGATATACTCAAAGGCAACTAAAATACAAAACTACCGTGAAGTAGAAGAGACTTGTGAAGGCTTGGAGAGATATTTAACTGGCATTAGTATTAGTCTTTAGTACAGAGACATGCCATCTCAGAAACCCCCTTCTCTACCTTAGAAAGGGTTTTCCAGGCAGATCTTAGCTCAAGACATTAGCATAAAAAAGGGCCTAGGTGAGGTGCTGGGAGAGATTACCTGAGGGCATTTGACCCTCTCTGCTTTCCATAACAGTGGGAGGGAGACCTGACTTGCAGGGGTATAATGCTAGCCTGCTTCCTCTCTCACACGCTTTTTTTTGGGCTCTCTCTTTGTGAGCTCGCACCCTTCTTGGGAGTCTTGTCTTTGTCTCCTCTTTACAGGGCCTTTACATGTGGTGGCTGCCATCTTGGCCTACATGTAGCTGGGGTTCTAGATGGGAATCCTAAGCACTGGGCTTTTCCTTTTGCTGATTTGTATGCCTGAACCTGTGATAAGTAAACCCTTTTAAAACTGCATCGGATTCCTGAGTTTTCATCCATTCCTCCGCTTCGGAGGTAGAAGGGAACTCACTTCCCGGCACTGTTGGGGACCCCGGCAGAGCTCCCCAACAATAAAGTACTTATTTGTTATTAGTTACTAAAATTTCTGAAATTAATGCAATCAATGGCAGAAAAGCAATCAAGGTCTTATAAATATATGAACCTTTATTCTTGGAAGGCAAAAAATTACTTAGCTTCTTCAGAACATGATTTTCTTTAGGTTTTATATCTGAAGTTTAGATGCTCCTAATTACAATTAATATATAAGGAGCAAGTATACCATCATTTGAAACATTTCTAATTAATGATGTGTGGTAATGATAGTCATATATCATTATCTTTTGCTTTATGGATTATGGTTCATAAATCAGGAATTTAAAATGATGTCTTCTGTTGGGGAGACTCTGGGCTCCCCCAACAATACTGGGAAGTGAGTTCCCTTCTACCTCCGACGCCGATGGGGGAATGGATGGAAACTCAGCAATCCGGCAAGGTTTTAAAATGCTTTACTGGGAAAGAAATAAAGAACCTGCCATGGAGGAGGGGCTGGGGAGGGGGAGGGAACCTGGGATGTTGGTGGTGGGAGATGGGCACTGGTGGAGGGATGGGTGCTGGAACACTGTATGACCAAAACCCAAATATGAACTTTTTAATTGTATATCTTTGTAATTGTAAAAATAAAAAAAAATTTAAAAAATGCTTTACTTATCACAGGTTTGAGCATACAAATCAACAATAGGAAAAAGCCTGTGCTTAGGATTCCCAGCTAGAACCCCAGCCACGTGTAGGCCAAGATGGCGGCCACCATGTGTTAAGACCCTGTAGAGAGGAGACAAAGACAAGACTCCAGCAGAAAGGGGAAGAGAGACCCAAGAAGAGTGCGAGCCCCAAAAGAGAGCCCCAAACAAGAGAGCACAAGAGAGGAAGCAGGTTAGTTTTACCCCCTACAACTCAGACCTCCCACTTTGATGGGAAGCAGGTAGGGTCAATTGCCCCCAGGTAATTTCTCCCAGTACCTCACCTATGCCCCTTTATTATTTTTTTTTAAAAATTTTTATTATGCCACCGTGAGACATACAATTACAAAAGTGTTCATAATTGGTTCTTGGTAATACAGTATACCAGCACCCATCCCTCCACCAGTGCCCCATTTCCACCACCAATGTACCCCACCCCCTCTCGCCCACTCTCAGGCTGCCTCAATAGCAGGTACCCCAGTTTCCTCTCTTTCTCTCTCTCTGTCTCTATCTCTGTCTCTGCATCTCTCTCCCACATATTTTACACATTGTGGCTAGCCCTGCAGATATTTAGAGTTTATCAGTTAAGTCTCTTTGTGTATATTCAATGGTGAGTTTTAATCTGCCATTAACCTATGCCCTTTTAGATGCTAATGTCTTTAGCCAAGATCTGCCCAGGAAATGCCTTTATATGGTAGAGAAGGGGGTTTCTAAGATGGTATGCCTCTGTACCAAAGACTATACTAATGCCAGTTAAATATTTTTCCAAGCCTTCACAAGAGTCTCCTCTTTACTTCATGGTAGTTTTTGTATTTTAGTTGCTTCTGAATTATCAAGGAGCCATGCTTGCTTGCGTGGAGGCAAACGGCATTTCTCTCTGATCTAATTATTTATAGATCCAATGTGGCCAGGCAAATATGCTGGTAAGATCTAGTTAGTCCCACGATGATTGTGGGAAGCATGAGAGAATATTTATGCCAGCCTGCACAGAATACATGGTCAGATAAACTGCCACATTTAAACTACCCACCTATCGGGCCGGAGTGATAGCCCAGCGGATAGGGGGTTTGTCTTGTACGTGGCCGGCCCATGCTCCACCGGGTTCGATCCTCGGCATCCCATATGGTCCCCCAAGCACTGCCAGGAGTGATTCCTGAGTGCAGAGCCAGGAGAAACCCCTGAACATTGCCAGGTGTGACCTAAAAAGCAAAAAAAAAAAAAATAAATAAAAGCAAAATAAACTACCCACCTATCTACAAAGTGACCTGCAGGAGACAATCCAGGACAGATGCAGAGGCTCTTAGGTGTCCTGCAACAGTCTTCCCATGTGATATCTCAGTATTTTTAATGGAAATACTGTCATAATTCTGTAGAAAAGAATGCCCTATAAGTAGCAATGTTTCCTTATCATAGAGCAATAAATAAATATCCTTCTTAATATCTTTTCATTATTTGGCAATGATAAATGATAAACTGTGAGTACTTCAATTATCTGTCATTTTAGATTTGATAAACAAGGCTCAGTGCTTAGTAAACAGCTTAATGAATGATAAATAGCTATTTACATTTTATATTATTGAAAATTATTAATTTATTATGCTATCCAAAATTGAAAATACCATTTAAATTTCAGTGAAATGCATTTGCATCTTAATATTCTAAATAACAATTTGTGAGAAGAATAATAACATGCTATTACTAAGAAGAGGCAAATTTACAATAATATGCTGGGTCATCACTTGCTTGAATCTAAGAGTGTTTGGCATGCTAAAAATTATAATCTCATTGAATTATTTATTTATTTATTTTTTGCAGGGCAATGGGGAACACTTAAGGCAGTATCAGGGTGCAGGAGGCCAGAAATTCAAATGTGTGGCCAACTGGACAGTGGTTCAATGTGAAACCAAATGCTGCTTGGATATTGCAGTACTGGGGAGTCACTGAGATCATACTAGCATTTCCCTGGAACATCCAGGCAATCCCCACCGGGCTTGCTTCATGGGCAGGTGTTGCTGGGAATCCAGCTGAGGACCTATGCATCAGAGGCATGTGTCCCTGTTCCTAATACTAACTCAGCAGACCTTTATTTACATATAAATTTATTACAATTGCATTACAATTGCATAAATTATTACAATTTATTACAATTGTAATAAAATGTATTACAATTGCAGACAGGTAATGTTATTGCTAATTCCGCCAGCACAGGCTGACGGAAAACACCAAAAGAAGTTCAAAGCACTGAGAAATTATTGACTGCGAATCAAGAACAAGCCCACCTACTCTCTATATATTTCACTCAATTTTTGCATATGGAAATAATATGATAATATATATACGGTGGAATAGTATATGCTCTATGACACTTTGTTTCTCTTTAGATCTAAAATAAATTCTACCTAAACCATTATATTGAATAAAATTAGTATGCAAACAATAATAACCATCGAATTGGATATATCACCTTATCAGATGAGATATGAGAGTCAAGCAAATCACACTGGGGACCTAGGAGAACAGTGGACAGGCACTTGTCTTGCAGGAAGCCAAAATGGTTTCTATGCCAGGCACCTCATTTGCTTCCTCAAGACCCACTCTGAGTTATCCCTAAGCACCACCAGGTGTAGTCAAAAATGAAACAAACAAAACAATTCAATTATACTCAGGCATGTTCTCTTCAATCAGTTCCATTACCTTGAATTACAACTCACTGTGGTATATTGATCTGTACTTGACATCTGCTCAACTTCCTAAATTCAATGATCTTTTTTTATCAGTGGCTGAAGCAAACAAAGTAAACTCAAATAATTTAATTTATTTGCAGTCCTAATTTTACTTAAAGCCTAATGTTACATTTGGAGTCTTGTGTTTTGAAAGGCATAAGATAAACCTTAGAGCCAATTGTAGTATTACTGGACAAGCAAGCATTTAAATGCCTTTTGTTCTGAACATATCAAATGGCAAGTCACCACGGACCAAGGATTGTCAATTTGTGACTCTTAATGAGCTTGCAAATGGATCCTCATGAAAAAATTTCTTCATTGGCCTTATAGATCTGTAAACTCTTAGGTAAATCAGCAAATTTAAGATATACGAAGAGGAATCAGTATCAATGTGAAAATCTGTAAGACAGGTATGCCACACTGAGATATTTTTGTTTGAATCAGTATAAAAATGTTATATAACAGCTGGATGAATTTTGCAGGTTGTAATTGGGATTACAATAAGTCTCACCAAGACTCAACATCATACCTTAATCACTTGATCACTTGATCACTTGAATCCCATTATTTATCGATTTGCTCGAGTGGGCGCCAGTAACATTTCCATTGAGACAGTCATTTTAGTCCTTCATTTTGGCAGCCTAGGATGCCCGTGAAATTTTATCAGGCAATGCTTGTTCGCCTTTCTTACTGCTGCCGTATTATAGGCTCTTTCGGGTCAGGGAAATAAACATTTTTGTTACTGGTTTTGTCATATCGAACATGCATCAGACAGCTTGCCAGGCTCTACAGTGAGGGCGCTATACTCTCATTACTTTGTGGGGGCTCTCTCAGAGGGGAGGGTAGAATATTCACGGTAATTTGGAGGTAAATGCGCAGCCGCACAGGGGACGCGCGCAATGGGGAAAGCTGGTTTCTGCTCTGCTGGGTGTATCTGTGTCTGTGGCTCAAGCATTCCTGGGCTTGAAATACTCTCTCCTCTGAAGGCGGGTCTCTGCAGGGTGGATTCTTGTAGGCTGGGTTTCTGACAAGCCAGGCTGGAGACTGGATTAATCTGTTGGGTGGAGAGCTTATGAGTGCTGAGTGTGGATGGTGAAGATCACTGCCAGCAAGGTGTGGGGGTTTCACTGGGCTCTTCCAAGGCTCCATCAGGATGGTGGATTCGGGTTGGAAGTTGCTCTCGTGGTCCATGGAATGCAGGGGGTTCAACGGGGAAAGCTGGTTTCTGCTCTGCTGGGTGTATCTGTGTCTCATACCTACCATACCTTAAGCAACTCAACACAACTCTACTGCCATACCTTAATCAACTCAACACAACCTTAATCAACTCATCAACTCAACACATACCTTAATCAACTCATATACCTTAATCAACTCCAACACAACTCTACTGCCATAGCTTAATCAACTCAACACAAAGTCTAACCAGATTCTTTTTTACTAAAACAACATGCACCAGACAATTCACAGCAAGTTTTTTTTTATTAAAAAGTATATCATCAACACAGTGATATAATAAAATATTTTTAAATAAGTGTATCATCAGGATCTGTCAGTACAGCTGAATGGATGCTGGCGTTGCCTGAAGTAATCCCTCAGTGCATATTTTACTCAAAGCAATCAGATCAAAATTTCTATTGGTTGTTTGCTGCTGGGTTACCTTAAATCTTGATATAATAGCAATGCTTGTATGTAAAATAGAAAATCAGCTCATCAATAATTGCTTGCTTTTTGAGGTCACTGCTAGAGTATCCCACCTGCACGGCAGAGCCTGGCAAGATACCTGTGTTGTATTTGATATGCCAAATACCAGAAACAATTATAGACCTCATTCCCATGACCTGATGGAATGGTTTAAGGCTTTATATGTTCCTGGAGTGTGATGATACACTTGGACTATCTCGCATGTGACAGGACATATTAAGGTATTACTGGTGCCCGCTAGAGCAGATCGATGATATACGGGAAGACAGTGACAGTGATTTAAAAGACGAAACTGTTCTCTTTTCTTTTTATTTTTTTATTTATTTCTTTCTTTATTTTTTTTTTTTTTGATTTTTGGTTCACACCCAGCAATGCTCAGGGTTACTCCTGGCTCTGCACTCAGGAATTACTCCTGGTGGTGCTCAGGGGACCATATGGGATGCCAGGGATCGAACCTGGGTCTGCTGTGTGCAAGGCAAATGCCCTACCTGCTGTGCTATCACTCCAGCCACTCTCATTTCATTTTTATCTCCCTCTATGTTAATCTTCTTCCTCGCCACCCTCCTTCCCTTTATTCTTCTCCCCCTTTGTCCTTCCTTTTTTTTTTTCTTTTTGGGTCACACCCGGCAATGCTCAGGGTTTATCCTGACTCTGCACTCAGGAATTACTCCTGGCAGTGCTCAGGGGACCATATGGGATGCCAGGGATCGAACCCAGGCCAGCATGGGCCAGCCACGTGCAAGGCAAACGCACTACCTGCTGGGCTATCACTCCGGACCCTCTTTGTCCTTTCTTAGTCTTGCTTTTTCTCTCTATTCTCTACTGATCTTAGAGACTTCAATTTACAGAAAGACAACTCAAAAATGCAGTCACATTTATTTATAAACAAGACTCCTAGCCAAATGTCAATTCTAATTCAGAATTGTACCATTAATTTTAGCTCTGTAGTATATTACCTAATAGGATTCATATTGCAGATCTCTAACTCATGCTTCAATCTGTATTATTCAGTTTAAGAAACTCCAAAAACTGAGGGTAGTAATATTGAAATGTTGATTATAAGACCAAGAAGAGTGATTTTATTACTGTCCAGAGTTTTTGTAGTAATATCTTCAGACATTAAACAAGATGGCCAATATGAGCGCAGATAAATTTGCATGACATGATCACTGGTGAAGATACCTGCTTGGTAGTTAAATGAAGTTTGCAACAGGAAGAGAATTCAGTCTGTTACTGGAAGAAGTGGTCTGTAGTGTCTCAGTTCTTGTCTAGTGAAAGAGAAAACATTTAATTGGGAGAATTTTCTTAGATGAAAACATTTTTTTCATTCTGGTAGTTTCAACTCCCTCAGGTTGAAAGTCCCAGAAATAAGTAGCAGTACCCCTGTTTGACAGAATGGATGTAAGAATCTAAGAATTCTGTTTCTTTTGGTATTCTTGGACTCTGGGATCCCATGTGCCAGGTTGCTTTGGTTCTAGACTGTTTCTCTATGTGTCAGAATCCTGGAAGGCTCTGCGCCAATCCTCTCGGATCACTGTGCTTCATCTCCTGCTCAAGTCTGACTAAATGCCTCCTCTCACAAGTCTTAAACTTATAAATTTAGATAGTGTCTAAACAGTGGTATTAAATGAGAAACAGAACATAGACAATACACATTGGTGGATGAGGGCAATGAAATAAATGTCGTGAAGAGATAGAAAAGGAGTTATCAGACATTCAGAGAGTAACCAGTTTAAGTGCCTAAAAAATGAGGAAAAAAAGCACCTCTAAGATTTATGTGTCAGAGATCATTACACTTGTTCTCTGATGCACTCAAATGACTGACTTTATTGGTTAGGAAAATTTTATAGCAACTTACACATATTCCGTATATCAAACACCAAAGTTAATATGAATAGGAACAGTTAATAAGTATGACTTATTTCTTTTAATAAAAAATTACAAAGAAAAAGATTGAAGCTATACTAAGCTTGAAGGAAAGATATATTTTTTATATATTCTGAAACTGGCAAGTTCAAATATATTATCAGCGACATGTGAAACACTGTGTTCATTGATGGACTGCACAAAGAAGATCTGTGAAGGTGATCACTGAAAACTTTGTCTTACTTCAGTTAGCATTAAACGTGTAAACACTGCATTTTTTTGAAGATCATTTTAAAAATGTTATTTTATTACTTTTTTCAGAATACAATTTTAAAGGAATAATTATAGATGATTTTGTATGGAGACATTTATTGCTATATTATTATTATTGAGTTCACACCCAACTGTACTCATGAGGCCACTCCCAGTGGAGCTTTAGGAGGGGCTATGTGTGCTAGGGATTCAACCCAAGGATTCACACATGCAAGATAAGTGCTATATTACTGACCAGCACTTGTGGCCTTCATGCACTATTTATGCAAAGGAAAGGGAAAAATTGAGTGAATAAATGATGAATTATGAAATTGTTACATAATGGCCTGGTATGCAACTAATAAGTGATCGGTGGGAAAAATGCTTTTGATGGAAATTGCTTGCAATGTAAGATGTAAGTTATTTAAATGTATCTTGAAGATTATTTTTTTTGGAAGCTCCTTTTTTATTTTTTTTAATTTTTTATTATACCACCATGAAACATACAATTACAAAGGTGTTCATAATTGGTTCTTGGTAATACAGTATACAAGCACCCATCCCTCCACCAGTGCCCCATTTCCACCACCAATGTACCCCACCCCCTCCGCTCACCTCCATGCTACCTTAATAGCAGGTAACCCAGTTTCTTCTCTTTCTCTCTCTGTCTCTCTCTCTCTGTCTCTGCATCTCTCTCCCTCTTATTTTACACATTGTGGCTAGCCCTGCAGATATTTAGAGTTTGTCACTTAAGTCTCTTTGTGTATATTCCATGGTGAGTTTTAATCTACCATTACCATTTCCCACATTTAGTAAAACACTGGTATCTATTTATGTCCTATTAATGAATGCAGTCATTCTATATCTGTCCTTTTTCTTCTAATTAATTTCCTTCTGACTAATTTCACTCTGACTAATTTTCACTTCTGACTAATTCCATCCATTTGCAGGTAAATTTCATAATTTCTTCTTTTCTGACAGCCACATAGTATTCCATAGTGTAGATGAACCACAGTTACTTTAGCCAGTCCTCTGTTCTTGGGCATTTAGGTTGTTTCCAGATTCTAGCTATAGTGAACAGCACAGAGATGAATAAAGAAGTACAGATAGTGTTTCTGCTATGTGTTTTTTGGTCTCTCGGAATATATTCCGGTCTCTCAGAATATATTCTGGAATATTTTCGGTCTCTCGGAATATATTCTGAGAGATCGAAAAACACATAGCAGAAACACTATCTGTACTTCTTTTATTCATCTGCTATTCACTATAGCTAGATTCTGAAACAACCTAAATGCCCAGGGGTTAATATCCAGGATATATCAGGCACTGTAGCACTCCACAAGAATAAAACAGCCAACCCCATCAAAAATGGGGAGAAGAAATGAACAGAAGCTTCCAAAAAGAAGAAATTCGAATGGCCAAAAGGCATATGAAAAAGTGTTCTTCATCTTTAATCATCAGGGAGATGCAAGTAAAAACAACAATGAGGTACCATCTCACACCACAGAGACTGGCACACATCCAAAACAGCAAGAACAACCGGTGCTGGCGTGGATGTGGGGGAAAAAAGGGACTCTGATCCACTGTTGGTGGGAGTGCCGACTGGTCCAGCCCTTTTGGAAAACAATATGGGCATTCCTCCGAAAACTAGATATTGAGCTCCCATTTGATCCAGCAATAGCACTCCTGGGAATATACCCGAGAGACTGTAAGCACTGCATTTTAATGAAGAGAAGTTACTTACTTAAAGAACTGACTAGGTAAGATGAATGAAGATAGAGAGATTAGGAACCTAATGGAGTAAGAGGAAGGACTAACACAGAAAAATGATTACATTTTTCACTGTTTGTATGCTGGGACCACACCCAATGGTGCTTCAGGGCTTAGTCATGGATCTATGTTAGGAATCACTAATGGGGATGTTTAGGGACGATAATAGTGCTGAGAATAGAACCTAAGACTGCCACATGCAGGACACAACTCTTACCCACTGTATTATCCCTCCAGCCCGGATCTTTAAGTTTGACTCTAATTCTCTAATGACTCTAATCATTTTATTTAATGATTAGGACAGAATTAAGTGCATCAAAAATAATTATATTTTTATTTGAAATATAGTTCAACTCTTTGGTTATAAACCCCCACTGTTCTCAAGTCTTACCAAGTGGCACTTTGCTCAGGGTGTTATAAACAACAATAAGAAAAATATTAAATACATTAAAATGTACATTTCTTATATTTCTGTAAACGTATCTTCAAGTCTCCAGAGATAGTTACATTTTTTTTCTTTTAGCAAGCTTTTGTTAGCATTTTGTGTTTGTACATTATATGTCAGGTTTAAATATGTCCACCTACCTTGTTATACTATAAGATCTTTAAAGTTGAACTGTATCTTGAACCAGAGAAAATACCTTGCATAAGTTATTTACCATGCATGTGGCCAATGCATTTGATCACTGACTCTTCATATGGGTCAAGCTCTGCTGACATTAACCCCTGAGCAAAGTGCCACTTGGTAAGACTTGAGAACAGTGGGGATTTATAACCAAAGAGTTGAACTATATTTGAAATAAAAATATAATTATTTTTATGTACTTAATTCTGTCCTGATCATTAAATAATTTCTCACAGATATTTTTCTTGGTACAGAAAAAAGAGTAATGAATAAAAAGTAATAAAATCATTTCTAATATAATTATATTCAATATAAAAACTATAATTTGCACCAACTTTTGATCAGAAACTATTTAATACACTACAAAATATCCAAATATCACACATAACACTCTATTATTCACTTTAGGAATAAGAGTAAATCCAAAAAATGACAGAAATCTAATACTTTTAATTTGACATTATTGACGAATATTTAGATCATCATTATTAAAAGTTTGAGAACAATTTTAAGACTAATTAAAACTATAAACCATTTCATGGATACTATATGC
Organism: Cryptotis parvus; assembly: GCA_021461705.1. Taxonomy (NCBI): domain Eukaryota; kingdom Metazoa; phylum Chordata; class Mammalia; order Eulipotyphla; family Soricidae; genus Cryptotis; species Cryptotis parvus. The sequence continues at coordinate 24,078 of JAJIBD010011805.1, forward strand.
TATTATAAAATATGCACAAAATTGCTAGAGTGAACATTCTTCATGTAATCAATAAATCAGTGTCATGTAATCAATAAATCCGTGGACTTCAGGTTTAGTATTATTATTTAAATGTTTTCAGTAATTTATTTTTCCTTCATCCATAGCTACATAACTTCCTCCCTCCTTCTCTTCCTCCCTTCCTTCCTTCCTTCCCTCCCTCCCTCCCTCCTTCCTTCCTTCCCTCCTCCTTCCTTCCTTCCTTCCTCCCTTCTTCCTTCCTTACTTTCTCCCTTCCTTCCTCCTTCCTCCCTTCTCCCTCCCTCCCTTCCTCCTCCCTTCCTTCCTCCTTCCTCCTCCTTCTTTCCTCCCTTCCTCCTCCCTTCCTTCCTCCCTTCATCCTCCCTTCCTTCCTCTTCCTTCTCATATCCTTCCTCCCCTCCTTTCTCTCCCTCCTTCCTCCCTTCATTCCTCCTTCCTTCCTCCCTCCTTCCCTTCCTCCCTTCCTTCCTCCATCCCTACCTTCATACCTTTCTTCCTCTCTTCCTTCTGCC